>JAKLZA010000361.1:0-18251 GCA_030704615.1 Takakia lepidozioides
TCACAGCCGACACAGCCAACACAGCCCGTACACAGTCGTCACATGCGTCACAGTCCCAAACACAGCCGACACAGCCACAGCCAGCCCCACAAGCCAGTCACAGCCCGACACAAGCCCCAACACGTCGTCACAGAGACACAGCCGGACACAGCCGAAAACAGCCGGCACAGACGCCACAGCCCGTCACAGCCGTCACAGTTTCCACAGCCAGTCACAGCTTGACACAGCTGTCACGATCATAGGGAACGAAGAGTAGGACAGGGAACGACTGTGGGGAACAACACCGCGAAGGGAACATGTTAGTTCACAGACGACGGTTAGTGAGGGAAACGGTTAGAACCGCGGATAGGAAGATAAAGGAGAAACGGGGATGATGGAGGGATATCATTCGGAGGAGGACTTCTTGGGATAGTGAGGAGAGGGGGATCGGGCAGAGATGAAGAACAGAAGTGAAGTAGAGAGATGATGAGTAGATGCTTGAATATGCAAGGCTTTGAATGATATTGTAGAGAGAGATTAGAGACACAATGGCTTCGGCCTGATACCTGATAAATCATATCTGATACTTTACGATACAATCACACTGTGTAGAGAGATCTGAGTGAAGCTGTGGAATGAATGGATGAGTGATGGAATCGATGATTGAGAAGCAAACTGATACTTAATTATCAATGGTAAGGTAGCTAACATGAATGCAAAAGGGAAACAAATAGGAAACACCCCATGATACACTAGCTGTAGGTCATGACTGATTGTCTGCGCGGGCTGAGTACTTAGAGATTTCCAACTCTTCTATCTTGGAGTTTCCGCCTCGGATAGCGAAGGGATGGGTGAGTAAAAGCCGCGCGACATTTGGCGACCATACTGGGGACCTGGGACATGAACAACCAGATGTGACAGGCATCTGGTGGGATCATGGTGGTTGGACCATTAAAGAATTTGAAGTGAATCAAATTCCCTGTGGAACGAAGAAGAAGAAAGATGTCCAAACAATTCTTTCAAAGGTTCTTGGAATTGCCAGACGGGTAAAGAAAATATTTAAACGAGTGCATGATGCTGATCCAGAATGGGGTCTGGGAGAAAGGAGTGATAAAGATTTATCAGGTAGCCTGTAGAGGAAGAGCACGTTGGTTACCAACATTGGTTTATGTGATAGCATTGCTATCCATTAAACGAGTAGAGAGTAGAGTTGAAGGCTGGGAAGAAAGAAAGGTGAATGTTTATACTCATATGCATGAAGAGCTTGTACTGGTAAAGAATTGGATTCCAAAGGATATTTTGTGGATCAAACTCACACCAAGAACAGCTTTTCAGACTTGTTTGCCATATGGTTATATGGTAACGGAGACTTCAAGTATAGCCAAGGGTGCATTGAAGCTTGAAAGAAACCCAGGCATATACGAGAGATATTAAGAAGAGAGTTTTGGTTATTGCCACATTAAAAGAAATGAAAGACATGGGACATGAGTGATGAAAGAGAAGCTAGACGACAGAGATATTCAGCAAAAAGAGAAAGCTATCTGAAAGCTAATTATCCATATCTTTGGGAGAGAGAGAATAGACATAGGGGAATCATCTGGACCTCTCACACCATTAAGATCAAAGAGTGCATCACCTATACCGGAAGAACTAGAGTTGGATGCCACTCCTTCTGTTTCTTTGCAAGAAAGATTAAGGAATTGGTACAGGAAGAAGATCAATCACGAGGTGAAAGATCTGAGGTACATCCTTGGATAAAAGACTTGACAGAAATCTTTGATAAGAGTTGGCATGGAACACCAAAAGCAGGAACTCCAGTTTCTGAAGCAGAAGGTGAAGAAGGAGAAGAGGATGTGGCAGAGCCAACGGAGAGTTCAGACTCTCCAACACCATTACAGTTGAGTTACATGAGTGAAGAAGAAACCCAAGGGCAGAACTTGGAGGATGATGAAAACAGAGAGAAGAAATTGGAAGAGGAAGAATATGAAGAAGTAGACCAACAGCTGAGGTTGAGACTACAACCAGGACATCCCAACCCGTTGGACCTGGATCAAGTGGAGCACTTGGATCACAGGCCAACGAAGGTGTCGGCTCAGGGGGATCAGGCGGGCTGCCTGGATCTGGCTCTGGGGGACAGGGAGGGAGTGTGGGAAGTAGTGCAACTGAAGCTGGGAATACTGTGAATATCGTGGGGCCAGAAGCAGGGAGTGCTCAAGGGCCACCACTTGGTGGAAGATCCACCACAAAAACAACAGGTCCAGAAGGACCAGCACCAGCAAGGGTGCCAGCACCTGTCAGTGGGCAGAAGGTAGGGCCACAGATGGCGTTACAACCAACACGGGCAAAACCACCCTTTCCAATATATTCAGGAAAAGGGGATCCCGATGTACACATTAGCCAATTTGAGCACATGTGTATAGTGAACAATGAGAATGGCGATGATGCCAAGATGAGACTGTTTCCTTGTTCACTTATCAAGAAAGCAAGTGAATGGTATGCAAGATTCCCTGATAATCATTTCCTAACCTGGAATGGCTTGAATACAGCATTTCGAAATAGGTTCAGGACAAGTAAAACTGAGGATGAAGTGTATGGAAGTTTACAACAGCTGAAGCAGAAGAAGCATGAAACTGTTGAAGAGTATATGGAGAAGATGGAATTGATGATGAAAAAGCTGGCTGCCAGTACCAGCGCCCGGTTTACAGAAGACTTGGTTTGTGAGTGGACTAAGACCAGAGTTGCAAAAGAAAGTGGATATGTTACCCCATAATACAGTGGAGGAGGCATTTGAAACTGCGAACAGAATTGAGCAATTGGAATCAGCTCAGGAGAGAGAAAAAAGGAAGATGAGGACTCTGAGATGAGTCAGATGAAGAAGAAGAGCAAGAACTAAAAAGAAAGAGTAAGAGAAAGGAGAAGTTGAAGAGGGATAACTATGAAAAAAATTGGAAGAAATCTTGAAGAAGTATGCCACAGAGGCTGCAACACATTGGAGGAAGGGTGTATGGTGTGCAAAGTGCCAGAATGAAGGCCATACCACCACAGAATGCCACATGAAGGAGAAACACTGTACTATCTGTAAAATGGATAACCATTCTACTGAGAATTGTTACTACAACAGAAGGACAGCTGCAAGAGAACCTAGGCAAGTAAGGGTGCATCAGGTGCAGCCCCAGCCAAGAAGAAACAATGATCAGGACCACTATGGTAGGTCTGGTGGTTATAACAATGGCATGGAAGGGAGAGGTAATTCAAGAGGGAATTACAAGGAAATTCCAGAGGCAACTATCAGGGTAATCCAGGGGGAATTACCAGCCCGGGAATCAGGATTATAGAAATAATCCAAGAACAGACCAAGGGCGAGGAGGACCAATGGTGAAGAGCTATGTTACTATTGTAATCAGCCAGGACATCGCAAGGCAGCCTGTTCATTCTGGATAAGACACCAGAATGAGATGAGAGCTCCTGTGAATGAGGGCCCAGTGGTGGCAGCTCACATGGTTAGGCCATGTGTTGTACCAGAAGTAAGTACAATGATAGTAACAAGAAGTAAAGCCAAACTAATACCTCCAGTAGAAGAGGAAGAAGATGAGACTGGAAGTGGCAATGATATGCCTGAAGATGAAGAGACTGGGAAGATGAGAAGGAACTGCACAAGGAAGTGGCAGATACTATAAGGAAATGCAAAAGAGTACTGATATTCCTGTGGCAGATTCCTCTGATTCGGATGGAGAAAAAGAAGGGAGTGAGGAAGAAAGGAAAAAAAAGATGCAGACATGCAAAGTAATGAAGAGACTTTGGCTGAAGTAATATGTCAGACCAAAGCAGAAATTACCATTGGACAGCTATTAGCTGTGGCACCTTATTGTAGGCACAGGCTGTATCAAGCAATCAATCGAATTGCCCAAGAGACAGGAAACACAGACCTGAACAGCAAGGTGACCAGTTATAATGTGAAGCCGGAAGGGCGAGAACCAGTCATGGACTTTGATGATTCTATGCCAGTAATCCAATTGAGAATTGGAAGCACAGAACTAACTGATGTACTGATAGATGGTGGTTCTGGAGTAAATATCATGACAGACCAATTAAGGAAGAGCTTGGTCTAAGTAACATGAAACCAGCCCCATTTACAGTAACAATGGCAGATCAAAGAAGTGTACAGCCATTGGGATTAATAAGAGGAGTTAAGATACAGATACAGAAATGATCTTTATGATCACAGTAACTGTATTAAAAATGGATGAAGTCATGGAGGCTTACTCCTTATTATTGGGACGTCCGTGGCTGAAACAGGCCAGGGTATTCCATGACTGGAATTCTCAGTTACTAACCGTGCATAATGGGATACACGAGATACAAATTACCACAAAGAAATCTAGTAGATTACCTGCTACAAGAAGACCTCGAGGAGTCAGAGAGTATGACTGGAGAGGAGGACTGGATGAGGAGCAGGAAGCTACCCTATTTGCTGCACACCCAGAGTGGGAGCAGGTGCAGAGATGCGGCTGGAAAGCCTAAGTTGTTTGAGAGGTATCTGCTGTGGTGTAGTGACAGCAACACCAACTGAAGAAGAAACCAGCATTTACCCATCACATTTCTATGAAGAAAGAGAAGGAGAAATAGAAATCCTAGAAGAACCAGCCACTGTGAGCTTACAGGATGAAGTGGTGACTGGTTGGACAATCACAGCTGATGATGAGCAGGTGAGAGAAGTAAATGTGGAACTAAAGAGGAACGAGGATGTGAAAGTAGGAGCTGATTTGGAGCCGGAATTCTTCGAAGAAGCTAAAAGCTTGTTCATCAAATACAGAGATGTATTTGCTTGGAGCTATGAGGATCTAAAAGGGATACCACCTGAAGTCTGTCAGCATAAGATTGAACTGGAACCAGGGTCAGTACCAATCAAGCAGGCGAGGTATAGAATGAATCCCAACTACGCACAGAAGGTTGGAGAGAGAGATAAAGAAGTTGGCTGAGGCTAAGTTTATATACCCAATAGAGTATACAACTTGGTTGTCACCCATTGTTATAGTTCCCAAGAAGAATGGCAAACTAAGAGTATGTGTGAACTATAAGAAGCTGAATGCTTGTACGAAGAAAGATCCTTTCCCTTTGCCATTCACAGAAGCAGTATTAGACACTGTGGCAGGCCATGAGATGTACTCATTCATGGATGGCTTCAGTGGTTATAATCAAGTGCAAGTGGCAGAAGAAGACCAAGGGAAAACAGCTTTCATCACAGACTGGGGGGCTTATGCATACAAAGTCATGCCCTTTGGACTTTGTAATGCACCAGCGACCTTTCAGAGAGTGATAAGTGAATCTTTTCATGAGTATCTGGATGATTTCATGCAGGTATTTTGGATGATTTCAGTGTGTACAGCTCTAAGAATGAGCACTTGCATAAATTGGAGTTATGCCTGGCCAGATGCAGGATGAGAGGTCTGGGCCTGAATCCAGAGAAGTGTACTTTCTGTGTGAACTCAGGGGTGCTTCTGGGACACATTGTGTGTAAGAAGGGACTCTTGTGGATCCCAGAAAGACAGAGTCCATTAAAGCCTCTCCACCACCAGTGAATGTTAAAGTCTAAGGAGATTCCTTGGGCAAACCAGTTATTACAGAAGATTTGTCAAAAGGTATGCACAAATAGCAGCACCATTGAGCAAGCTTCTGAAGAAAGATGCAGTGTTTGCCTGGACAGCTGAATGTCAACAGGCGTTTGAGGAACTTACACTGTCAGTAACAACTACACCTGTGCTGATTAACCCTCACTGGCATGTAGTATTTCATGTTCACTGCGATGCATCAGGAGAAGCGTTGGGAGCGGTGTTAGCCCAGAATGTTACAGGGAATATAGATTCACCTGTGTACTATGCTAGCCGGTTGATGAACAGTGCTGAGAGGAACTATAGCACAACGGAAAGAGAAGCATTGGCAATGATCTATGCAGTGAAGAAATTCAGGCATTACCTGTTGAGGCAAGAGTTTATGTTCTATGTGGATCACCAGGCTCTGATATATCTGGTGAACAAACCTTTGATAAGTGGAAGGATAGCGAGGTGGTTAATAATCTTGCATGAGTTTGAGTTCGAGGTTATTTACAAGCCTGGCCGTTTGCATCTTGTGGCAGATCATTTGTCACGACTAACAACAGGAGAGGCCGCCACAGGAGTGGACGATCAGTTACCTGATGCGAGTTTATTTGTAATGGAGGTGCAAGGAAGTGCAGATGAATGGTTAGATTGGCAGTGGCCAATCAGATACTACCTTGCTCATGGTCAGTGCCCACCTAGTTATGGTAAGGAGCAGAGGAAGAGAATCGCTATCAAAGCTTTACCTATACTATGGTAGGAAGCAGAATGTATAAGTTAGGACCTGATGGAGTACTAAAACGATGCTTGTACCACCATGAAGTAAATAAAGTTTTGGCGGAGGAAGTTCATAAAGGAGTGGCTGGAGGTCATTTTGGAGAAGAGACTACCAGTAGAAAGATACTACTCGCAGGATACTGGTGGCCTACTTTGTTCAAAGATGTACACGAGTATTGTCAGAAGTGTGATGAATGTCAGAGGCTAGGACCTTTGCAGAGATCTGGAAGGATGGCCTTGCATCCTACAATGCCTACGGAACCATTTCAGAAATGGGGACTAGACTTTGTTGGACCAATTAACCCACCATCCAAGAATACACGAAACAGGTACATAATTACAGCCACTGATTATACTACAAAGTGGGTGGAAGCTAAAGCTTTGAGGGACAACACAGCCAAGTCCACAGCAAGGTTCCTGTACGAGAACATACTTACACGATTTGGCTGTCCCTTAGAATTTATCAGTGATCAAGGAAGTCACTTCATGAATGAGACCATTGAGTTGTTGACTAAAGAGTTTATGATTGTGCATAGAAAGAGTACAACATATTACCCACAGGGTAATGGGCAGGCAGAGGCTACCAACAAAATACTATGTACTATCTTGGCTAAGATAGTCAATGCAAACAGAACGGATTGGGATACAAAGCTGCTGACAGCTTTGTGGTCATACAGGACTTCATATAAAGTCACCACTAAGTATACACCATTCCAATTAGTTTATGGTATGGAAGCCTTACTTCCAGTGGAATTCCTGTTACCTACCATGAGAACGGAGTGGGGAAAAAGAATGGAATTGCAAGACTCCATCAAGGTCAGGAAACATGAATTATACCATGTGGAAGAAGTACGTGCTGATGCAGCTGATAATATGACCAGAATTCAGATGAAGCGAAAGGAACAGTTTGATGAAGGCAAGTTAAAGACTTTTAAGACGGGGGATTTGGTTCTATGGTTGCAGAAGAAAGGAAAGATTCAAGCTTCTAAGCTTAAATCACCATGGAAAGGACCTTATGTCATACAAAAGATGTATGATAACAACACCGCCATGTTACAAACCATTAACAAAGAAATGCTGGGAAGAGTCAATGCAAATAAGTTGAAGGGGTACAGTGGTATCCATGACAAACCCCTGCAGCATGATTTGCATGTTGAACCGCAAGAGCAGTCACGGGCTGCACCAGTGTTACGAACGGAGTATGGAACACTTGTCGCTAGGCCCAGCATATATGACCAGGGTGGGCAAAACAAACGTGACACAGCCTATCACAGCCCATCAAGGCCAAGCACAGCCTATCACAGCCCATCACGACGTGACACAGCCTATCACAGCCCAGCACGGCGCAAACACAGCCTATCACAGCCCATCACGACGTGACACAGCCTATCACAGCCCAGCAAGGCGCAACACAGCCTATCACAACCTACCACAGCGTGTCACAGCCTATCACAGCTTACCACAGTGCATCACAGCCTATCACAGCGTAACACAGTATGACACAGCCTGTCACAGCTCAACACAGCCTACTAAAGTTACACGATCCATAGAATCAGTGACAAGTGGACACATAATAACTTCAGGAAATGGCTGAAGGAAGAAGAAACGGAAATTACTTTAAAAATAGACACGTGGAGGTCAGGGCGCGACACACAGCCGAGAATGAAGTGCAAGGACAGGTGTCAAAAAGAAAGAGGACAAGAACGGCCGTCAAAAGGGATGAAAGGCGGGCCCATTAATGATACGGAAAAAGGGAAACGGAACGAACGGCAAGTACAGAAAAGCCGAATTCTTGTCACATGTGTGATCCTAGTGGACTATCCAACAGGGAAAGTCCACTAAAGAAGATAAAATCTAAAATCCAGTCACAGCGGATACAGCCAATAGAAAACCAGAGAAAGGATCAAGAAAATGGAGGGAAATTGAGCGCAAGAGGCGGCGTCGTTCTGAGTAACGGGCGTCTCGACAGGACAGACCATCAATGCTATAACTTGGAAACTATGGAGGAACTAACAGACTATACGCTCGCAATATTACTTACGCAGTGGCATAGACACGAAAGGACAGAGCGGAGCTTTTCTCTTGAGCGATGCTTGCAAGCCCCGCAGGCTTACAAGAATTACCCATAGCTTTCTGCGGCAACCATACGTTTATGCTTTGTGCACTACAGGCATTCCTGCAGTTGTTACAGCCAAACAGTTCTGTGAGTCTAAAATGAAGAGAGTGAGAGGAATGGAGGAAATCAGGGTGAAGAGCACCACAATTCTGCAGAAACAAACGATTGCTACCCCACAGGCGATACAGATACTGGAGGAGCTGAGATTGCAAGGATTGCAAAGCCAGATTGGACACTACACCATAGACAGTACATGTTACAATTTTTGCAGAACTTTGAGCCAAGGACAGGAACAACAACGGTGAAGGGAGTTGAATTAATGATTACTCCCCTATACCTCCAGCAATTGTTTCGATTGCCAGCAGGTCAGGTGCATGTGGAGCAACACAGGGCAAGACTGCAAATAGAGGACTTTATTCCAAGAAGGGAGTTTCTTTAAAACTCAGGGTTATGCTTGTACCAAGGCTGTGTACCCAGGGTTAAAAGAGGTAGGCCAGGTATTGAACGTTCTGATTGCCATGAAACAGAACCAACAGTATTTGAGCAGATCCTTCACGGAGGAAATACTCAAAGGCCTGAAGGG
The DNA here is from genome assembly GCA_030704615.1 of Takakia lepidozioides. Lineage (NCBI taxonomy): Eukaryota > Viridiplantae > Streptophyta > Takakiopsida > Takakiales > Takakiaceae > Takakia > Takakia lepidozioides. The sequence continues at coordinate 9,050 of JAKLZA010000361.1, forward strand.
ACGAGAGGTACAATGGGCGGACATAATGTACAACGCACTGGTAGAGGAGATGAAAAGATTACAAGGTACTACCGCAAAGTCTCCTATCATAGTGTCTGGCCCAATCATTGCTCAAATAATCCTTGTTCTGGCATACTTAATGCACAAGAAAGAAGGAGGAAATGGGAGTGTTTGAGCCAGAAACAACTGCAATGGAAGAGCAAGGCTCTTCACACAGTGAGGGTGGACTAGCAGGGCAAACCCGAGACTAAGAGGCAGAGACGGGGAAAGACTGTAGTGGCGGATCCACTGGCTTCACGGATTCCGCATGATAATGTTTCCCAAGCTCATGGCCAGGAAGGGGCACAGCAGCACAGAAGAGAAATGCTATTACTGGAAGCAGGACCTTCAGAGAGGGAGGAGGGAAGTTACTTCTGCATCACAACCATCACAGCCACTGAACGACTTGTCACAAGGTCACAAGTTATCCATGCAGCTCAACCAGAAATAATTGATTTGGAAAGTGAAGGGTTAGATATTCCAACTACAGAACAGATAGTGGCAGAAATAGAGAAGGGGGACCTTCTCTATGAATATTCTGGTCTGGTCAAGGAGACAGAAATCCCAGAGGTGCAACAGTTGCCCAGGGAAATCCTGAGGTGCATATAATACACACACCTGTGTCGGAGGTACCACAGGCGGAAGGTCATGACACTGTAGCACGGTGATAGATGAAGTAGTTCAGGAAGAAAATCCGGTGGGACAATGGCCTGAATGGTTAGTGAGACATCACACTGTTGAAGATCAGGAGGAACAGCAGCAACCTCACCATGATGACCCTCAACAGGCAATGCTGATGAGTTCCATAGGCAGGACACTTAATTTGTTGGGGACTTATGTCAAATCCCATGTTCCAATTACCCAATTGACAGCCTTGAAAGAGGAACTCAGGAAGGAGTTTGAGGCTCGACTTGCCACTGAGTGTGCAAACAAGGTCGATGAAGAGGTCACTCTCAAGATGAAGCAGGACTTGGGAAATACAGAAATGGCTTTGCAATTGGCCAAGCAACAATTGATTGAGGCAGGCCTCGCGCAAGACCAGTTGCACGAAGCACATAAGCAACAGCTATACCAAATGCAGGTGCAGCATGAAAGCAAGTTGCAAGAACTGAATGCACTACATACGGAGTTGCAGACAGTGCATAACAGGATGGCGATACAATGTGCTACATTACAACTATGCTTGACCAATCAACAAAAGAAATAAACAGTCAAGCGGAAAAATGTACGAAGGCAGAAGAGAGAATGTGAGCAAATGAAGCTCATTGTCGATATGAAGAATACAATCTGTCGCAATGAAGATACTTTCAAGCAATACAGGCAGAGATTGAAGCTGATCAAGAGAAGCACATCGTGGAGTTGCAAACAAACCATCATGGCCAATAGAATGAAATCGCGGTCATAACAAGGCTTGGAAGGAAGCCAATAATCTACTTGCTGCTTATGCGCAATTGGTTGAACCTCAGGCGAAGCGCATGAGGCTTTACAACAGCAGTTGGAATTGTACAAGCTAAGAGAGGAGCAAACTCTCAGGGGAACCACAAGCAACTTGGTGGATAACAGCCTTATGCAGGTCTGGTTAGCACAAGGGCCAGTAGAGAGGCAAAGCACCACGGAAGCTCACCCAAAGCGAGATGAATGAGCTCAGGCTGCAGGTGCAGAACATTGCCACAACTACTATAGACAATGTCTATAGTAGGATAGCAGAGTTACAAGAGGATGTAGACGGACTCCAGACTCAAGTGGAAGACCTCACTTCAAACATCGACCAAAAGAGTCTAACCCTCATCCCCAGCAGCTAATGGCTTCTTATTTACAAGCCAGAACTTGGCTTTTCAGTCTTCACAGGAGGTGCAGGAGATGCCAATGATACAAGAGCCAGTACCACCACCACCACAACAAGTCACTGTACCAGTAGCTGAACCTGTGGTTACTACAACCACACCACAGCCACCACAGCCGGAGGTATGGGGCAATGCCGCTTTTAACCCACCTAAAACTCCAGCTGCAAGGGAGTACAGTAGGGCTATGATTATGCCCTTCAACCAAATTCCATCATGTTGGATTTGGCTTGGAAAGAATTTAGTCCTCCGCAGTCATTCGCACATTACTACCAAATCATGCGTATTTGGCTGCCAGTGGCAACTAGGACTAAAGTTCTTCCGAACAATCGACATATTGAAGATCATCACTTTGCACAATACTGGCACGAGGCAGGTACCATGTTGAGGGAATTGATTGCTTTCCAGGTTGTACATGGACTCATTTATACCAAGACCAAGGAGATAGCAAGTATTGTCATGGGGTGCGGGTTATACTACGCTGCTTGTTTTCTGGTACGTTACCACATTGAGCAACAAAAGATGCAAACACGCTTTCAAAGTTATTCCAGTGGAGATCATTGGGTATTACCTTCGGTGCCACCTCATATGTACCTATATGACCCAAAAGTTATGATGCAAAAGGATTCTCAAATTCGTTCATGGTTTCAAGCGGCCTGCAACCATTTGTCAACACAGAAATTCGGATTGATGACATTTTCTATAAGGGACATGTGCATGGAAATACTTGCACGCTGCACCAGTAATTGGTACCCCACTCACCTGGACAGACAAGGAGCTCAGTGTCTACACCAATTTTGCTGTTCAGCGGTTACACCAAGTTGTAAAATACAAACTTCCAGACATGGTAGGACAGCATTGTATGCCCCAGATGATTACAAAAAGTTCGAAAATTAAAACACCTGAGAGGCGATGAGGATTCTGATACAACTGTTTCTTCACCGAATTCTTTTGACATGGGAGAAGACTATGCAATTCAGATGGAAGAGAAGAAGCGAAGGGGGATCTCCTATGCCGGAAAGATTACCTCGATATCAGCCTCCAGAGGGCCTCACTTATCCAGGTAGTGATCAACCATCTCCGTCAACCAGAGACAGACCTCGGGCTCGTACACACAGTCCGCCACGAAACTCTCAACGTCAAGAAGGTGCTCACTCACAAAGGTTTGCTAGTCGAAAATCAGTAAACCGTGAGGACACGGCTTTTTGAGGGGGGAAGGGGTAATGTTTAGAGGACTGTCGGGGACTTAGACACTTATACGGGATCTGTAGGGTACCCTTAATTTTTGCACAGACTGAGACCAACAGGAGCCTTAGGGGTGACAGCAGCGCACTGTAGAGGGGGTTACACAGCCGTCACAGTCGTCACAGCCGACACAGCCAACAAGTCGTCACAGTCGTCACAGCGACACAGCCAACACAAGCCCGTCACAGTCGTCACAGCCAACACAGCCAACACAGCCCGCCAGTAGACACACCGACACAGCCAACACAGCCCGTCACAGTGTCACAGCGTCACAGCCAACACAGAACGGAACAGCCCGGCACAGCCGACACAGCCAAACACAGTCGTCACAGCAGACACACCGACACAGCCGGTCACAGCCCGGCACAGCCACACAGCCAGTCACAGCCCGAAACAGCCAAACACAGCCAGTCACAGCCCGTCACAGTTTCACAGCCAGTCACAGCTTGACACAGTGTCACGATCATAGGGAACGAAGAGTAGGACAGGGAACGATGTGGGGAACAAACACATGCGAAGGGAACATGTTAGTTCACAGACGACGGTTAGTGAGGGACTCTCCAATCTTGGAGTTTCCGCCTCGAATAGCGAAGGGGTGGTGTGGAGTAGTAAAAGCGGAGACACTTCGTGCGTAGTTGGGATTCATTCATATGACCTCGCCTGCTTGATTGAGTACTGACCCTTGTTCCAGTTCAATCTTATGCTGATCAGGAACTTAGGTGGTATCCCTTTTAGATCCTCATATCTCCAAGGCAAATACATCTCTGTATTTTGATGAACAAGCTTTTGCTTCTTCGAAGAACCGGCTCCAAATAAGCTCTTACTTTCACCATCCTCGGTTCCTCTTTAGGTCCCACAATTGACTCATTCACCTGCTCATCAGCTGTGTGATTGTCCAACCAGTCACCACTTCATCCTGTAAGCTCACAGTGGCTGGTTCTTCTAGGATTTCTATTTCTCCTTCTCTTTCTTCATAAAATGTGATGGGTAAATGCTGGTTTCCTCTTCAGTTGGTGTTGCTGTCACTACACCACAGCAGATACCTCTCAAACAACTTAGGCTTTCCAGCCGCATCTCTGCCCTGCTCCCACTCTGGGTGTGCAGCAAATAGGGTAGCTTCCTGCTCCTCATCCAGTCCTCCTTTCCAGTCATACTCTGTGACTCCTCGAGGTCTTCTTGTAGCAGGTAATCTACTAGATTTCTTTGTGGTAATTTGTATCTCGTGTATCCATTATGCACGGTTAGTAACTGAGAATTCCAGTCATGGAATACCCTGGCCTGTTTCAGCCACGGACGTCCCAATAATAAGGAGTAAGCCTCCATGACTTCATCCATTTCAATACAGTTACTGTGATCATAAAGATCATTTTCTGTATCTGTATCTTAACTCCTCTTATTAATCCCAATGGCTGTACACTTCTTTGATCTGCCATTGTTACTGTAAATGGGGCTGGTTTCATGTTACTTAGACCAAGCTTCTTCCTTAATTGGTCTGTCATGATATTTACTCCAGAACCACCATCTATCAGTACATCAGTTAGTTCTGTGCTTCCAATTCTCAATTGGATTACTGGCATAGAATCATCAAAGTCCATGACTGTTTCTAGCCCTTCCGGCTTCACATTATAACTGGTCACCTTGCTGTTCAGGTCTGTGTTTCCTGTCTCTTGGGCAATTCGATTGATTGCTTGATACAGCCTGTGTCTACAATAAGGTGCCACAGCTAATAGCTGTCCAATGGTAATTTCTGCTTTGGTCTGGCATATTACTTCAGCCAAAGTCTCTTCATTACTTTGCATGTCTGCATCTTCTTTTTTCCTTTTTCCTCACTCCTTCTTTTCTCCATCCGAATCAGAGGAATCTGCCACAGGAATATCAGTACTCTTTTGCATTTCCCTTATAGTATCTGCCACTTCCTTGTGCAGTTCCTTCTCATCTTTCCAAGTCTCTTCATCTTCAGGCATATCATTGCCACTTCCATTCTCATCTTCTTCCTCTTCTACTGGAGGTATTAGTTTGGCTTTACTTCTTGTTACTATCATTGTACTTACTTCTGGTACAACACATGGCCTAACCATGTGAGCTGCCACCACTGGGCCCTCATTCACAGGAGCTCTCATCTCATTCTGGTGTCTTATCCAGAATGAACAGGCTGCCTTGCGATGTCCTGGCTGATTACAATAGTAACATAGCTCTTCACCATTGGGTCCTCGCCCTTGGTCTGTTCTTGGATTATTTCTATAATCCTGATTCCGGGCTGGTAATTCCCCCTTGGATTACCCTGATAGTTGCCTCTGGAATTTCCTTGGTAATTCCCTCTTGAATTACCTCTCCCTTCCATGCCATTGTTATAACCACCAGACCTACCATAGTGGTCCTGATCATTGTTTCTTCTTGGCTGGGGCTGCACCTGATGCACCCTTACTTGCCTAGGTTCTCTTGCAGCTGTCCTTCTGTTGTAGTAACAATTCTCAGTAGAATGGTTATCCATTTTACAGATAGTACAGTGTTTCTCCTTCATGTGGCATTCTGTGGTGGTATGGCCTTCATTCTGGCACTTTGCACACCATACACCCTTCCTCCAATGTGTTGCAGCCTCTGTGGCATACTTCTTCAAGATTTCTTCCAATTTTTTTCATAGTTATCCCTCTTCAACTTCTCCTTTCTCTTACTCTTTCTTTTTAGTTCTTGCTCTTCTTCTTCATCTGACTCATCCTCAGAGTCCTCATCTTCTTTTTTCTCTCTCCTGAGCATTCCCAATTGCTCAATTCTGTTCGCAGTTTCAAATGCCTCCTCCACTGTATTATGGGGTAACATATCCACTTTCTTTTGCAACTCTGGTCTTAGTCCACTCACAAACCAAGTCTTCTGTACCGGGCGCTGGTACTGCAGCCAGCTTTTTCATCATCAATTCCATCTTCTCCATATACTCTTCAACAGTTTCATGCTTCTTCTGCTTCAGCTGTTGTAAACTTCCATACACTTCATCCTCAGTTTTACTTGTCCTGAACCTATTTCGAAATGCTGTATTCAAGCCATTCCAGGTTAGGAAATGATTATCAGGGAATCTTGCATACCATTCACTTGCTTTCTTGATAAGTGAACAAGGAAACAGTCTCATCTTGGCATCATCGCCATTCTCATTGTTCACTATACACATGTGCTCAAATTGGCTAATGTGTACATCGGGATCCCCTTTTCCTGAATATATTGGAAAGGGTGGTTTTGCCCGTGTTGGTTGTAACGCCATCTGTGGCCCTACCTTCTGCCCACTGACAGGTGCTGGCACCCTTGCTGGTGCTGGTCCTTCTGGACCTGTTGTTTTTGTGGTGGATCTTCCACCAAGTGGTGGCCCTTGAGCACTCCCTGCTTCTGGCCCCACGATATTCACAGTATTCCCAGCTTCAGTTGCACTACTTCCCACACTCCCTGTCCCCCCAGAGCCAGATCCAGGCAGCCCGCCTGATCCCCCTGAGCCGACACCTTCGTTGGCCTGTGATCCAAGTGCTCCACTTGATCCAGGTCCAACGGGTTGGGATGTCCTGGTTGTAGTCTCAACCTCAGCTGTTGGGTCTACTTCTTCATATTCTTCCTCTTCCAATTTCTTCTCTCTGTTTTCATCCTCCAAGTTCTGCCCTTGGGTTTCTTCTTCACTCATGTAACTCAACTGTAATGGTGTTGGAGAGTCTGAACTCTCGTTGGCTCTGCCACATCCTCTTCTCCTTCTTCACCTTCTGCTTCAGAAACTGGAGTTCCTGCTTTTGGTGTTCCATGCCAACTCTTATCAAAGATTTCTGTCAAATCTTTTATCCAAGGATGTACCTCAGATCTTTCACCTCGTGATTGATCTTCTTCCTGTACCAATTCCCTTAATCTTTCTTGCAAAGAAACAGAAGGAGTGGCATCCAACTCTAGTTCTTCCGGTATAGGTGATGTACTCTTTGATCTTAATGGTGTGAGAGGTCCAGATGATTCCCCTATGTCTATTCCTCTCTCCCAAAGATATGGATAATTAGCTTTCAGATAGCTTTCTCTTTTTGCTGAATATCTCTGGCGTCTAGCTTCTCTTTCATCACTCATGTCCCATGTCTTTCATTTCTTTTAATGTGGCAATAACCAAAACTCTCTTCTGTAATATCTCTCGTATATGCCTGGGTTTCTTTCAAGCTTCAATGCACCCTTGGCTATACTTGAAGTCTCCGTTACCATATAACCATATGGCAAACAAGTCTGAAAAGCTGTTCTTGGTGTGAGTTTGATCCACAAAATATCCTTTGGAATCCAATTCTTTACCAGTACAAGCTCTTCATGCATATGAGTATAAACATTCACCTTTCTTTCTTCCCAGCCTTCAAACTCTACTCGTTTAATGGATAGCAATGCTATCACATAAACCAATGTTGGTAACCAACGTGCTCTTCCTCTACAGGCTACCTGATAAATCTTTATCACTCCTTTCTCCAGACCCCATTCTGGATCAGCATCATGCACTCGCTTAAGAATATTTTCTTTACAACCGTCTGGCAATTCCAAGAACCTTTGAAAGAATTGTTTGGACAATCTTTCTTCCTTCGTTCCACAGGGAATTTGATTCACTTCAAATTCTTTAATGGTCCAACCACCATGATCCCACCAGATGCCTGTCACATCTGGTTGTTCATGACTCAGTTCCCCAGTATGGTCGCCAAATGTCGCGCGGCTTTTACTCACCCATCCCTTCGCTATTCGAGGCGGAAACTCCAAGATAGAAGAGTTGGAAATCTCTAAGTACTCAGCCCGCGCAGAACAATCAGTCATGACCTACAGCTAGTGTATCATGGGGGTGTTTCCTATTTGTTTCCCTTTTGGTATTCATGTTAGCTATCTTACCATTGATAATTAAGTATCAGTTTGCTTTATCAATCTATTGGATTCCATCAACTCATCCATTCATTTCACAGCTTCACTCAGATCTCTCTACATAGTGTGATTGTATCGTAAAAGTATCCGATTATGATTTATCAGGTATCAGGCCGAAGCCATTGTGTCTCTAATCTACTCTACAATATCATTACAGCCTTGCATATATCAAGCATCTACTCATCATCTCTCTATCTTCACTTCCGTTCTTCATCTTTGCCCGATCCCCTCTCCTCCATGACCAAGAAGTCCTCCTCCGAATGATATCCCTCGATTCCCCGTTTTCCCCTTTATCTTCCTCTCCGTGGTTCTAACCGTTTCCCTCACTAACCGTCGTCTGTGAACTAACATGTTCCCTTCACAGGTGTTGTTCCCCACAGTCGTTCCCTGTCCTACTCTTCGTTCCCTATGATCGTGACAGCTGTGTCAAGCTGTGACTGGCTGTGTGAAACTGTGACGGCTGTGACTGGCTGTGCGACTGTGTTTGGCTGTGTCGGGCTGTGACTGGCTGTGTCGGCTGTGACGGCTGTGTCAGCTGTGACGACTGTGTCTGCTGTGTCGGCTGTGTCTGCTGTGATGACTGTGACGGGCTGTGTTGGCTGTGTCGACTGTGACGACTGTGTAACCCCCCTCTACAGTGCACTGCTGTCACCCCTAAGGCTCCTGTTGGTCTCAGTCTGTGCAAAAATTAAGGGTACCCTACAGATCCCGTATAAGTGTCTAAGTCCCCGACAGTCCTCTAACAGTAAAACCCAAGGGTCGAAACTGTGTTAGGAAAGCTGTTTTTAAGGTGTTCCAATCAGGAAATGCTCCATGCTATTGTCGATCATACCTTTGAAATGCTAATTCCCGCAAAGTGGCAGGGAACATTGTCAACCAACAGAATTCCGTCCTGGCATTATTAGCAATACAAGCTGTCATGAATTGAGCCAAATGGCGGTCATGATCTGACCCTTGCAACCCCGTAAACTGTGGCAGGGGTGATACATTGACAGTTCTATCGTTGGGCGTTCCCACATTCACCACCACCGGAATTGATTGGAGAGCGGCCGCAATTGGTACTGCCGCCATTGGTACTAGTACAATAGGTGGTACAATAGGTGGTGCAAGGATTGCAATGGGGGGGGGGGGGTTGCTATTTCATGAGTGGCATGAGCATGAGCGGAAAAAAAAAAAGC
>JAKLZA010000367.1:0-58765 GCA_030704615.1 Takakia lepidozioides
GTAGGCGCCGCGCCCATCGTTTTTTCTAAGTGCTTAAAGCACCTCCTTCTCCCCCCCCATTTTCATTGTTCTTTGGGAGAGATGGAGTTAAGAGAGTAGGGTTTAGGGTGGAGGAGAAACCAACCTGGTGCTGAGCGCGAGGTGGTCGCAAGATGGAGAGGAGGTCGTCCCAACGTCGCGCTCAAATGCTGCAGGTAAGTTGTGCCTCCTCCTTCACTTTCTCTCTTGCTCTCTTGCCCGAAACTCGGGCTCACATCTCTCTCCCCTATGTGGTAGAAACGCCGTGCAAAGACGGGAGCAAAAGAAGCTGAAGAGAGAGAGAGAGAGAGAGAGAGAGAGAGAGGCGTGGGTGAGCGGGGGAGAGAGGCCCTGTAGTGGCGGGGACCCGCGCCGTTGGCAGCCGCGACAGCAACGGCAGCAGCGCCGGCACCACACCAACAGCAGCAGCAGAGGTAGGTCAGGGTAGAGAGATGGTCTATGGCTTTGTCTCTGTCATGTGGTAACAAGGGAAAGATGTTGAGAGTTGTCCATAATTTGTATGTCACACCAAAGTTGACAGTCACCGCCCTCCACTCATTTTTATTTTATTTTTTATTTTATTTTCTTTGTTGCCTAATCTCTCCCTCTGGAAACTGGGCTTACGAAATTCTTGTCCCAACTTCCATCTTTGAAAAATTCAAAATTAGGTTGTAGGGAATCTGGATGATTTTCATCCAGAATACATCTTTCTCTTCTGGTGAGATATTTCTTCATTAATACCTATGATTTTTTCATCCTAACCTACCCGGATATCAATCCGGAATATACTGATTGTAAAATACCCGCCATTTTTCATCCAACCTGGATAAAAAAGACTTTATCTGATGGGACCTAAATACCTATGGATGATTATGAAGTACCTATGTTTTATTCATCCACACTGGATGGAAAATAGTGTATGTCCGTCGGGTTCAAGACAGGTATAAATGAATTAAAAAGCCCCGAATTTTTTCATCTAACCTAGATGAAAAACGAACCACATCCGTCGGGTTCAAGGCAGAGGATGAACACCCGATGTTTTTCATCTTCCCTGAATGGGAAACGGACAATGTCCGTCGGGTATATAGTCTGGTGGATGTTTTTCATCCTATAAAGGATGAATGACGAACTGGACAAGGTAAAGCCCTGCGCAACCCTAGTGTCTTTCTTTTTGCGCTGCGAGAGTGCGCGCGGGAAGCTTGGAGGTGGCGATGGTGCTCGTACTGCAAATCCCGTGAGTTACCAATCCCTGGAGTGTTTAAGGCTCTTGTGAGCGCCGCCTCTGCCGGCTCTTTAAGGCGATGGCGGTGGCTTAGAGATGAGAAAAGATTCACTGTCTCATCTGTCTGTTTTTTTGCTGCACAAGGGAAAAGTAACATAAACATACATAGGGTTGTATGGGCATTAAGAAAGAGAACATCAGGTCTTGATGTGTTGTTTCAAAGCACTATCAACCCCATGCCACAGTGAAAAAACAATGATATTAAAAACCATCTTGCCATCAAGCTATAAACAGGTCTGTTTGACTTATCAAAAGCAAGACAGGGCCTTAAAACTTTGTGAAGTCCAAATCAGCACCCTCCCAGAATTAAAGGCATGCTCAATAGATCAGCTAGCAGCAGGTTGCATTCCTCAAGAGCCACAACGGGCTTTCAAAGAGAAATTGTCTTTTACAACAGCCTTCTCAACTACCATGCAGAGTAGTTTACCAAGCAAAAAAGGAGAGCTGTTGGAACTGATTGTAAGGCATGCAACATAGTCATAAACCTATTTCCTTTTAAAGAAAGTCCACCCATCAGCCGGACAGGTGTAAACATGCCATGGAACAGAAATTAAGATATCACTCCAGAACCAATTTACAACCAATATAAATGTGACTGATTTATTACACCATGCTTAAACACTTGCATAGTAGTTTCTAAGTAAGAGAAACATACATAGGGCTGTATGGGCATCAAGAAAGAGAACAGATCAGGTCTTGATGTGTTATTTCAAAGCTGTATGACTTATCAAAAGCAAGACAGGGCCTTAAAACTTTGTGAAGTCCAAATCAGCACCCTGCCAGAATTAAAGGCATGCTCAATAGATATCAGCTAGCAGCAGGTTACATTCCTCAAGAGCCACAACAGGCTTTCAAAGAAAATTGTCTTTTACAACAACCTTCACAAGTACCCTGCAGAGTAGTTTACCAAGCAAAAAAGGAGAGATAGAGCTGTTGGAACTGATTGTAAGGCATGCAACATGGTCACAAAACTATTTTCTTTTAGAGAAAGTCCACCACCCATCAGCCAGACAGGTGTAAACATGCCATGGAACATAAATTAAGCTTGGAGATATCATTCCAGAACCAACTTACAACCAATATAAATGTGACTGATTTATTACACCATGCTTAAACACTTGCATAGTAGTTTCTAAGTAAGAGAAACATACATAGGGCTGTATGGGCATTAAGAAAGAGAACATCAGGTCTTGATGTGTTGTTTCAAAGCATTATCAACCCCATGCAACAGTAAAAAACAATCACATTAAAAACCAGCCTGCCCTCAAATATAAACAGGTCTGTTTGACTTATCAAAAGCAAGACATGGCCTTAAAACTTTGTGAAGTCCAAATCAGCACCCTGCCAGAATTAAAGGCATGCTCAATAGATATCAGCTAGCAGCAGGTTACATTCCTCAAGAGCCACAACGGGCTTTTCAAAGAAAATTGTCTTTTCAACAGCCTTCTCAGTACCCTCAGAGTAGTTTACCAGCAGAAAGGAGAGATAGAGCTGTTGGAACTGATTGTAAGGCATGCAACATTTCTTTTCAAGAACGTCCACCACCCATCAGCCAGACAGGTGTAAACATGCCATGGAACATAAATTAAGCCTGGAGATATCACTCCAGAACCAACTTACAACCAATATAAATGTGACTGATTTATTACACCATGCTTAAACACTTGCATAGTAGTTTCTAAGTAAGAGAAACGTACATAGGGCTGTATGGGCATTAAGAAAGAGAACATCAGGTCTTGATGTGTTGTTTCAAAAGCATTATCAACCCCATGCAACAGTAAAAAACAATCACATTAAAAACCAGCCTGCCCTCAAATATAAACAGGTCTGTTTGACTTATCAAAAGCAAGACATGGCCTTAAAACTTTGTGAAGTCCAAATCAGCACCCTGCCAGAATTAAAGGCATGCTCAAAGATATCAGCTAGCAGCAGGTTACATTCCTCAAGAGCCACAACGGGCTTTCAAAGAAAATTGTCTTTTACAACAGCCTTCTCAGGTACCCTGCAGAGTAGTTTACCAAGCAGAAAAGGAGAGATAGAGCTGTTGGAACTGATTGTAAGGCATGCAACATGGTCACAAATTTATTTTCTTTTAAAGAACGTCCACCCACCCCATCAGCCAGACAGGTGTAAACATGCCATGGAACATAAATTAAGCCTGGAGATATCACTCCAGAACCAACTTACAACCAATATAAATGTGACTGATTTATTACACCATGCTTAAACACTTGCATAGTAGTTTCTAAGTAAGAGAAACGTACATAGGGCTGTATGGGCATTAAGAAAGAGAACATCAGGTCTTGATGTGTTGTTTCAAAGCATTATCAACCCCATGCAACAGTAAAAAACTCACATTAAAAACCAGCCTGCCCTCAAATATAAACAGGTCTGTTTGACTTATCAAAGCAAGACATGGCCTTAAAACTTTGTGAAGTCCAAATCAGCACCCTGCCAGAATTAAAGGCATGCTCAATAGATATCAGCTAGCAGCAGGTTACATTCCTCAAGAGCCACAACGGGCTTTCAAAGAAAATTGTCTTTTACAACAGCCTTCTCAGGTACCCTGCAGAGTAGTTTACCAAGCAGAAAAGGAGAGATAGAGCTGTTGGAACTGATTGTAAGGCATGCAACATGGTCACAAATTTATTTTCTTTTAAAGAACGTCCACCACCCATCAGCCAGACAGGTGTAAACATGCCATGGAACATAAATTAAGCCTGGAGATATCACTCCAGAACCAACTTACAACCAATATAAATGTGACTGATTTATTACACCATGCTTAAACACTTGCATAGTAGTTTCTAAGTAAGAGAAACGTACATAGGGCTGTATGGGCATTAAGAAAGAGAACATCAGGTCTTGATGTGTTGTTTCAAAGCATTATCAACCCCATGCAACAGTAAAAAACAATCACATTAAAAACCAGCCTGCCTCAAATATAAACAGGTCTGTTTGACTTATCAAAAGCAAGACATGGCCTTAAAACTTTGTGAAGTCCAAATCAGCACCCTGCCAGAATTAAAGGCATGCTCAACAGATATCAGCTAGCAGCAGGTTACATTCCTCAAGAGCCACAACGGGCTTTCAAAGAAAATTGTCTTTTACAACAGCCTTCTCAGGTACCCTGCAGAGTAGTTTACCAAGCAGAAAAGGAGAGATAGAGCTGTTGGAACTGATTGTAAGGCATGCAACATGGTCACAAATTTATTTTCTTTTAAAGAACGTCCACCACCCATCAGCCAGACAGGTGTAAACATGCCATGGAACATAAATTAAGCCTGGAGATATCACTCCAGAACCAACTTACAACCAATATAATGTGACTGATTTATTACACCATGCTTAAACACTTGCATAGTAGTTTCTAAGTAAGAGAAACGTACATAGGGCTGTATGGGCATTAAGAAAGAGAACATCAGGTCTTGATGTGTTGTTTCAAAGCATTATCAACCCCATGCAACAGTAAAAAACAATCACATTAAAAACCAGCCTGCCCTCAAATATAAACAGGTCTGTTGACTTATCAAAAGCAAGACATGGCCTTAAAACTTTGTGAAGTCCAAATCAGCACCCTGCCAGAATTAAAGGCATGCTCAACAGATATCAGCTAGCAGCAGGTTACATTCCTCAAGAGCCACAACGGGCTTTCAAAGAAATTGTCTTTTACAACAGCCTTCTCAGGTACCCTGCAGGTAGTTTACCAAGCAGAAAAGGAGAGATAGAGCTGTTGGAACTGATTGTAAGGCATGCAACATGGTCACAAATTTATTTTCTTTTAAAGAACGTCCACCACCCATCAGCCAGACAGGTGTAAACATGCCATGGAACATAAATTAAGCCTGGAGATATCACTCCAGAACCAACTTACAACCAATATAAATGTGACTGATTTATTACACCATGCTTAAACACTTGCATAGTAGTTTCTAAGTAAGAGAAACGTACATAGGGCTGTATGGGCATTAAGAAAGAGAACATCAGGTCTTGATGTGTTGTTTCAAAGCATTATCAACCCCATGCAACAGTAAAAAACAATCACATTAAAAACCAGCCTGCCCTCAAATATAAACAGGTCTGTTTGACTTATCAAAAGCAAGACATGGCCTTAAACTTTGTGAAGTCCAAATCAGCACCCTGCCAGAATTAAAGGCATGCTCAACAGATATCAGCTAGCAGCAGGTTACATTCCTCAAGAGCCACAACGGGCTTTCAAAGAAAATTGTCTTTTACAACAGCCTTCTCAGGTACCCTGCAGAGTAGTTTACCAAGCAGAAAAGGAGAGATAGAGCTGTTGGAACTGATTGTAAGGCATGCAACATGGTCACAAATTTATTTTCTTTTAAAGAACGTCCACCACCCATCAGCCAGACAGGTGTAAACATGCCATGGAACATAAATTAAGCCTGGAGATATCACTCCAGAACCAACTTACAACCAATATAAATGTGACTGATTTATTACACCATGCTTAAACACTTGCATAGTAGTTTCTAAGTAAGAGAAACGTACATAGGGCTGTATGGGCATTAAGAAAGAGAACATCAGGTCTTGATGTGTTGTTTCAAAGCATTATCAACCCCATGCAACAGTAAAAAACAATCACATTAAAAACCAGCCTGCCCTCAAATATAAACAGGTCTGTTTGACTTATCAAAAGCAAGACATGGCCTTAAAACTTTGTGAAGTCCAAATCAGCACCCTGCCAGAATTAAAGGCATGCTCAACAGATATCAGCTAGCAGCAGGTTACATTCCTCAAGAGCCACAACGGGCTTTCAAAGAAAATTGTCTTTTACAACAGCCTTCTCAGGTACCCTGCAGAGTAGTTTACCAAGCAGAAAAGGAGAGATAGAGCTGTTGGAACTGATTTGTAAGGCATGCAACATGGTCACAAATTTATTTTCTTTTAAAGAACGTCCACCACCCATCAGCCAGACAGGTGTAAACATGCCATGGAACATAAATTAAGCCTGGAGATATCACTCCAGAACCAACTTACAACCAATATAAATGTGACTGATTTATTACACCATGCTTAAACACTTGCATAGTAGTTTCTAAGTAAGAGAAACGTACATAGGGCTGTATGGGCATTAAGAAAGAGAACATCAGGTCTTGATGTGTTGTTTCAAAGCATTATCAACCCCATGCAACAGTAAAAAACATCACATTAAAAACCAGCCTGCCCTCAAATATAAACAGGTCTGTTTGACTTATCAAAAGCAAGACATGGCCTTAAAACTTTGTGAAGTCCAAATCAGCACCCTGCCAGAATTAAAGGCATGCTCAACAGATATCAGCTAGCAGCAGGTTACATTCCTCAAGAGCCACAACGGGCTTTCAAAGAAAATTGTCTTTTACAACAGCCTTCTCAGGTACCCTGCAGAGTAGTTTACCAAGCAGAAAAGGAGAGATAGAGCTGTTGGAACTGATTGTAAGGCATGCAACATGGTCACAATTATTTATTTTCTTTTAAAGAACGTCCACCACCCATCAGCCAGACAGGTGTAAACATGCCATGGAACATAAATTAAGCCTGGAGATATCACTCCAGAACCAACTTACAACCAATATAAATGTGACTGATTTATTACACCATGCTTAAAACACTTGCATAGTAGTTTCTAAGTAAGAGAAACGTACATAGGCTGTATGGGCATTAAGAAAGAGAACATCAGGTCTTGATGTGTTGTTTCAAAGCATTATCAACCCCATGCAACAGTAAAAAACATCACATTAAAAACCAGCCTGCCCTCAAATATAAACAGGTCTGTTTGACTTATCAAAAGCAAGACATGGCCTTAAAACTTTGTGAAGTCCAAATCAGCACCCTGCCAGAATTAAAGGCATGCTCAACAGATATCAGCTAGCAGCAGGTTACATTCCTCAAGAGCCACAACGGGCTTTCAAAGAAAATTGTCTTTTACAACAGCCTTCTCAGGTACCCTGCAGAGTAGTTTACCAAGCAGAAAAGGAGAGATAGAGCTGTTGGAACTGATTGTAAGGCATGCAACATGGTCACAAATTTATTTTCTTTAAAGAACGTCCACCACCCATCAGCCAGACAGGTGTAAACATGCCATGGAACATAAATTAAGCCTGGAGATATCACTCCAGAACCAACTTACAACCAATATAAATGTGACTGATTTATTACACCATGCTTAAACACTTGCATAGTAGTTTCTAAGTAAGAGAAACGTACATAGGGCTGTATGGGCATTAAGAAAGAGAACATCAGGTCTTGATGTGTTTTTCAAAGCATTATCAACCCCATGCAACACAAAAAAACAATCACATTAAAAACCAGCCTGCCCTCAAATATAAACAGGTCTGTTTGACTTATCAAAAGCAAGACATGGCCTTAAAACTTTGTGAAGTCCAAATCAGCACCCTGCCAGAATTAAAGGCATGCTCAACAGATATCAGCTAGCAGCAGGTTACATTCCTCAAGAGCCACAACGGGCTTTCAAAGAAAATTGTCTTTTACAACAGCCTTCTCAGGTACCCTGCAGAGTAGTTTACCAAGCAGAAAAGGAGAGATAGAGCTGTTGGAACTGATTGTAAGGCATGCAACATGGTCACAAATTTATTTTCTTTTAAAGAACGTCCACCCACCCATCAGCCAGACAGGTGTAAACATGCCATGGAACATAAATTAAGCCTGGAGATATCACTCCAGAACCAACTTACAACCAATATAAATGTGACTGATTTATTACACCATGCTTAAACACTTGCATAGTAGTTTCTAAGTAAGAGAAACGTACATAGGGCTGTATGGGCATTAAGAAAGAGAACATCAGGTCTTGATGTGTTGTTTCAAAGCATTATCAACCCCATGCAACAGTAAAAAACAATCACATTAAAAACAGCCTGCCCTCAAATATAAACAGGTCTGTTTGACTTATCAAAAGCAAGACATGGCCTTAAAACTTTGTGAAGTCCAAATCAGCACCCTGCCAGAATTAAAGGCATGCTCAACAGATATCAGCTAGCAGCAGGTTACATTCCTCAAGAGCCACAACGGGCTTTCAAAGAAAATTGTCTTTTACAACAGCCTTCTCAGGTACCCTGCAGAGTAGTTTACCAAGCAGAAAAGGAGAGATAGAGCTGTTGGAACTGATTGTAAGGCATGCAACATGGTCACAATTTATTTTCTTTTAAAGAACGTCCACCACCCATCAGCCAGACAGGTGTAAACATGCCATGGAACATAAATTAAGCCTGGAGATATCACTCCAGAACCAACTTACAACCAATATAAATGTGACTGATTTATTACACCATGCTTAAACACTTGCATAGTAGTTTCTAAGTAAGAGAAACGTACATAGGGCTGTATGGGCATTAAGAAAGAGAACATCAGGTCTTGATGTGTTGTTTCAAAGCATTATCAACCCCATGCAACAGTAAAAACAATCACATTAAAAACCAGCCTGCCCTCAAATATAAACAGGTCTGTTTGACTTATCAAAAGAAGACATGGCCTTAAACTTTGTGAAGTCCAAATCAGCACCCTGCCAGAATAAAGGCATGCTCAACAGATATCAGCTAGCAGCAGGTTACATTCCTCAAGAGCCACAACGGGCTTTCAAGAAAATTGTCTTTTACAACAGCCTTCTCAGGTACCCTGCAGAGTAGTTTACCAAGCAGAAAAGGAGATAAGAGCTGTTGGAACTGATTGTAAGGCATGCAACATGGTCACAAAATTTATTTTCTTTTAAAGAACGTCCACCACCCATCAGCCAGACAGTGTAAACATGCCATGGAACATAAATTAAGCCTGGAGATATCACTCCAGAACCAACTTACAACCAATATAAATGTGACTGATTTATTACACCATGCTTAAACACTTGCATAGTAGTTCTAAGTAAGAGAAACGTACATAGGGCTGTATGGGCATTAAGAAAAGAACATCAGGTCTTGATGTGTTGTTTCAAAGCATTATCAACCCCATGCAACAGTAAAAAACAATCACATTAAAAACCAGCCTGCCCTCAAATATAAACAGGTCTGTTTGACTTATCAAAAGCAAGACATGGCCTTAAAACTTTGTGAAGTCCAAATCAGCACCCTGCCAAATTAAGGCATGCTCAACAGATATCAGCTAGCAGCAGGTTACATTCCTCAAGAGCCACAACGGGCTTTCAAAGAAAATTGTCTTTTACAACAGCCTTCTCAGGTACCCTGCAGAGTAGTTTACCAAGCAGAAAAGGAGAGATAGAGCTGTTGGAACTGATTGTAAGGCATGCAACATGGTCACATTTAATATTTTCTTTTAAAGAACGTCCACCACCCATCAGCCAGACAGGTGTAAACATGCCATGGAACATAAATTAAGCCTGGAGATATCACTCCAGAACCAACTTACAACCAATATAAATGTGACTGATTTATTACACCATGCTTAAACACTTGCATAGTAGTTTTTCTAAGTAAGAGAAACGTACATAGGGCTGTATGGGCATTAAGAAAGAGAACATCAGGTCTTGATGTGTTGTTTCAAAGCATTATCAACCCCATGCAACAGTAAAAAAACAATCACATTAAAACCACAGCCTGCCCTCAAATATAAACAGGTCTGTTTGACTTATCAAAAGCAAGACATGGCCTTAAAACTTGTGAAGTCCAATCAGCACCCTGCCAGAATTAAAGGCATGCTCAACAGATATCACTAGCAGCAGGTTACATTCCTCAAGAGCCACAACGGGCTTTCAAAGAAAATTGTCTTTACAACAGCCTTCTCAGGTACCCTGCAGAGTAGTTTACCAAGCAGAAAGGAGAGATAGAGCTGTTGGAACTGATTGTAAGGCATGCAACATGGTCACAAATTTATTTTCTTTTAAAGAACGTCCACCACCCATCAGCCAGACAGGTGTAAACATGCCATGGAACATAAATTAAGCCTGGAGATATCACTCCAGAACCAACTTACAACAATATAAATGTGACTGATTTATTACACCATGCTTAAACACTTGCATAGTAGTTTCTAAGTAAGAGAAACGTACATAGGGCTGTATGGGCATTAAGAAAGAGAACATCAGGTCTTGATGTGTTGTTTCAAAGCATTATCAACCCCATGCAACAGTAAAAAACAATCACATTAAAAACCAGCCTGCCCTCAAATATAAACAGGTCTGTTTGACTTATCAAAGCAAGACATGGCCTTAAAACTTTGTGAAGTCCAAATCAGCACCCTGCCAGAATTAAAGGCATGCTCAACAGATATCAGCTAGCAGCAGGTTACATTCCTCAAGAGCCACAACGGGCTTTCAAAGAAAATTGTCTTTTACAACAGCCTTCTCAGGTACCCTGCAGAGTAGTTTACCCAAGCAGAAAAGGAGAGATAGAGCTGTTGGAACTGATTGTAAGGCATGCAACATGGTCACAAATTTATTTTCTTTTAAAGAACGTCCACCACCCATCAGCCAGACAGGTGTAAACATGCCATGGAACATAAATTAAGCCTGGAGATATCACTCCAGAACCAACTTACAACCAATATAAATGTGACTGATTTATTACACCATGCTTAAACACTTGCATAGTAGTTTTTCTAAGTAAGAGAAACGTACATAGGGCTGTATGGGCATTAAGAAAGAGAACATCAGGTCTTGATGTGTTGTTTCAAAGCATTATCAACCCCATGCAACAGTAAAAAACAATCACATTAAAAACCAGCCTGCCCTCAATATAAACAGGTCTGTTTGACTTATCAAAAGCAAGACATGGCCTTAAAACTTTGTGAAGTCCAAATCAGCACCCTGCCAGAATTAAAGGCATGCTCAACAGATATCAGCTAGCAGCAGGTTACATTCCTCAAGAGCCACAACGGGCTTTCAAAGAAAATTGTCTTTACAACAGCCTTCTCAGGTACCCTGCAGAGTAGTTTACCAAGCAGAAAAGGAGAGATAGAGCTGTTGAACTGATTGTAAGGCATGCCACATGGTCACAAATTTATTTTTCTTTTAAAGAACGTCCACCACCCATCACCAGACAGGTGTAAACATGCCATGGAACATAAATTAAGCCTGGAGATATCACTCCAGAAAACCAACTTACAACCAATATAAATGTGACTGATTTATTACACCATGCTTAAACACTTGCATAGTAGTTTCTTCTAAGTAAGAAACGTACATAGGGCTGTATGGGCATTAAGAAAGAGAACATCAGGTCTTGATGTGTTGTTTCAAAGCATTATCAACCCCATGCAACAGTAAAAACAATCACATTAAAAACCAGCCTGCCTCAAATATAACAGGTCTGTTTGACTTATCAAAAGCAAGACATGGCCTTAAAACTTTGTGAAGTCCAAATCAGCACCCTGCCAGAATTAAAGGCATGCTCAACAGATATCAGCTAGCAGCAGGTTACATTCCTCAAGAGCCACAACGGGCTTTTCAAAGAAAATTGTCTTTTACAACAGCCTTCTCAGGTACCCTGCGAGTAGTTTACCAAGCAGAAAGGAGAGATAGAGCTGTTGGAACTGATTGTAAGGCATGCAACATGGTCACAATTTATTTTCTTTTAAAGAACGTCCACCACCCATCAGCCAGACAGGTGTAAACATGCCATGGAACATAAATTAAGCCTGGAGATATCACTCCAGAACCAACTTACAACCAATATAAATGTGACTGATTTATTACACCATGCTTAAACACTTGCATAGTAGTTTCTAAGTAAGAGAAACGTACATAGGGCTGTATGGGCATTAAGAAAGAGAACATCAGGTCTTGATGTGTTGTTTCAAAGCATTATCAACCCCATGCAACAGTAAAAAACAATCACATTAAAAACCAGCCTGCCCTCAAATATAAACAGGTCTGTTTGACTTATCAAAAGCAAGACATGGCCTTAAAACTTTGTGAAGTCCAAATCAGCACCCTGCCAGAATTAAAGGCATGCTCAACAGATATCAGCTAGCAGCAGGTTACATTCCTCAAGAGCCACAACGGCTTTCAAAGAAAATTGTCTTTTACAACAGCCTTCTCAGGTACCCTGCAGAGTAGTTTACCAAGCAGAAAAGGAGAATAGAGCTGTTGGAACTGATTGTAAGGCATGCAACATGGTCACAAATTTATTTTCTTTTAAAGAACGTCCACCACCATCAGCCAGACAGGTGTAAACATGCCATGGAACATAAATTAAGCCTGGAGATATCACTCCAGAACCAACTTACAACCAATATAAATGTGACTGATTTATTACACCATGCTTAAACACTTGCATAGTAGTTTTCTAAGTAAGAGAAACGTACATAGGGCTGTATGGGCATTAAGAAAGAGAACATCAGGTCTTGATGTGTTGTTTCAAAGCATTATCAACCCCATGCAACAGTAAAAAAACAATCACATTAAAAACCAGCCTGCCCTCAAATATAAACAGGTCTGTTTGACTTATCAAAAGCAAGACATGGCCTTAAAACTTTGTGAAGTCCAAATCAGCACCCTGCCAGAATTAAAGGCATGCTCAACAGATATCAGCTAGCAGCAGGTTACATTCCTCAAGAGCCACAACGGGCTTTCAAAGAAAATTGTCTTTTACAACAGCCTTCTCAGGTACCCTGCAGAGTAGTTTACCAAGCAGAAAAGGAGAGATAGAGCTGTTGGAACTGATTGTAAGGCATGCAACATGGTCACAAATTTATTTCTTTTAAAGAACGTCCACCACCCATCAGCCAGACAGGTGTAAACATGCCATGGAACATAAATTAAGCCTGGAGATATCACTCCAGAACCAACTTACAACCAATATAAATGTGACTGATTTATTACACCATGCTTAAACACTTGCATAGTAGTTTCTAAGTAAGAGAAACGTACATAGGGCTGTATGGGCATTAAGAAAGAGAACATCAGGTCTTGATGTGTTGTTTCAAAGCATTATCAACCCCATGCAACAGTAAAAAACAATCACATTAAAAACCAGCCTGCCCTCAAATATAAACAGGTCTGTTTGACTTATCAAAAGCAAGACATGGCCTTAAAACTTTGTGAAGTCCAAATCAGCACCCTGCCAGAATTAAAGGCATGCTCAACAGATATCAGCTAGCAGCAGGTTACATTCCTCAAGAGCCACAACGGGCTTTCAAAGAAAATTGTCTTTTACAACAGCCTTCTCAGGTACCCTGCAGAGTAGTTTACCAAGCAGAAAAGGAGAGATAGAGCTGTTGGAACTGATTGTAAGGCATGCAACATGGTCACAAATTTATTTTCTTTTAAAGAACGTCCACCACCATCAGCCAGACAGGTGTAAACATGCCATGGAACATAAATTAAGCCTGGAGATATCACTCCAGAACCAACTTACAACCAATATAAATGTGACTGATTTATTACACCATGCTTAAACACTTGCATAGTAGTTTCTAAGTAGAGAAACGTACATAGGGCTGTATGGGCATTAAGAAAGAGAACATCAGGTCTTGATGTGTTGTTTCAAAGCATTATCAACCCCATGCAACAGTAAAAAACAATCACATTAAAAACCAGCCTGCCCTCAAATATAAACAGGTCTGTTTGACTTATCAAAAGCAAGACATGGCCTTAAAACTTTGTGAAGTCCAAATCAGCACCCTGCCAGAATTAAAGGCATGCTCAACAGATATCAGCTAGCAGCAGGTTACATTCCTCAAGAGCCACAACGGGCTTTCAAAGAAAATTGTCTTTTACAACAGCCTTCTCAGGTACCCTGCAGAGTAGTTTACCAAGCAGAAAAGGAGAGATAGAGCTGTTGGAACTGATTGTAAGGCATGCAACATGGTCACAAATTTATTTTCTTTTAAAGAACGTCCACCACCCATCAGCCAGACAGTGTAAACATGCCATGGAACATAAATTAAGCCTGGAGATATCACTCCAGAACCAACTTACAACCAATATAAATGTGACTGATTTATTACACCATGCTTAAACACTTGCATAGTAGTTTCTAAGTAAGAGAAACGTACATAGGGCTGTATGGGCATTAAGAAAGAGAACATCAGGTCTTGATGTGTTGTTTCAAAGCATTATCAACCCCATGCAACAGTAAAAAACAATCACATTAAAAACCAGCCTGCCCTCAAATATAAACAGGTCTGTTTGACTTATCAAAAGCAAGACATGGCCTTAAAACTTTGTGAAGTCCAAATCAGCACCCTGCCAGAATTAAAGGCATGCTCAACAGATATCAGCTAGCAGCAGGTTACATTCCTCAAGAGCCACAACGGGCTTTCAAAGAAATTGTCTTTTACAACAGCCTTCTCAGGTACCCTGCAGAGTAGTTTACCAAGCAGAAAAGGAGAGATAGAGCTGTTGGAACTGATTGTAAGGCATGCAACATGGTCACAAATTTATTTTCTTTTAAAGAACGTCCACCACCCATCAGCCAGACAGGTGTAAACATGCCATGGAACATAAATTAAGCCTGGAGATATCACTCCAGAACCAACTTACAACCAATATAAATGTGACTGATTTATTACACCATGCTTAAACACTTGCATAGTAGTTTCTAAGTAAGAGAAACGTACATAGGGCTGTATGGGCATTAAGAAAGAGAACATCAGGTCTTGATGTGTTGTTTCAAAGCATTATCAACCCCATGCAACAGTAAAAAACAATCACATTAAAACCCAGCCTGCCCTCAAATATAAACAGGTCTGTTTGACTTATCAAAAGCAAGACATGGCCTTAAAACTTTGTGAAGTCCAAATCAGCACCCTGCCAGAATTAAAGGCATGCTCAACAGATATCAGCTAGCAGCAGGTTACATTCCTCAAGAGCCACAACGGGCTTTCAAAGAAAATTGTCTTTTACAACAGCCTTCTCAGGTACCCTGCAGAGTAGTTTACCAAGCAGAAAGGAGAGATAGAGCTGTTGGAACTGATTGTAAGGCATGCAACATGGTCACAAATTTATTTTCTTTTAAAGAACGTCCACCACCCATCAGCCAGACAGGTGTAAACATGCCATGGAACATAAATTAAGCCTGGAGATATCACTCCAGAACCAACTTACAACCAATATAAATGTGACTGATTTATTACACCATGCTTAAAACTTGCATAGTAGTTTCTAAGTAAGAGAAACGTACATAGGGCTGTATGGGCATTAAGAAAGAGAACATCAGGTCTTGATGTGTTGTTTCAAAGCATTATCAACCCCATGCAACAGTAAAAAACAATCACATTAAAAACCAGCCTGCCCTCAAATATAAACAGGTCTGTTTGACTTATCAAAAGCAAGACATGGCCTTAAAACTTTGTGAAGTCCAAATCAGCACCCTGCCAGAATTAAAGGCATGCTCAACAGATATCAGCTAGCAGCAGGTTACATTCCTCAAGAGCCACAACGGGCTTTCAAAGAAAATTGTCTTTTACAACAGCCTTCTCAGGTACCCTGCAGAGTAGTTTACCAAGCAGAAAAGGAGAGATAGAGCTGTTGGAACTGATTGTAAGGCATGCAACATGGTCACAAATTTATTTTCTTTTAAAGAACGTCCACCACCCATCAGCCAGACAGGTGTAAACATGCCATGGAACATAAATTAAGCCTGGAGATATCACTCCAGAACCAACTTACAACCAATATAAATGTGACTGATTTATTACACCATGCTTAAACACTTGCATAGTAGTTTCTAAGTAAGAGAAACGTACATAGGGCTGTATGGGCATTAAGAAAGAGAACATCAGGTCTTGATGTGTTGTTTCAAAGCATTATCAACCCCATGCAACAGTAAAAAACAATCACATTAAAACCAGCCTGCCCTCAAATATAAACAGGTCTGTTTGACTTATCAAAAGCAAGACATGGCCTTAAAACTTTGTGAAGTCCAAATCAGCACCCTGCCAGAATTAAAGGCATGCTCAACAGATATCAGCTAGCAGCAGGTTACATTCCTCAAGAGCCACAACGGGCTTTCAAAGAAAATTGTCTTTTACAACAGCCTTCTCAGGTACCCTGCAGAGTAGTTTACCAAGCAGAAAAGGAGAGATAGAGCTGTTGGAACTGATTGTAAGGCATGCAACATGGTCACAAATTTATTTTCTTTTAAAGAACGTCCACCACCCATCAGCCAGACAGGTGTAAACATGCCATGGAACATAAATTAAGCCTGGAGATATCACTCCAGAACCAACTTACAACCAATATAAATGTGACTGATTTATTACACCATGCTTAAACACTTGCATAGTAGTTTTCTAAGTAAGAGAAACGTACATAGGGCTGTATGGGCATTAAGAAAGAGAACATCAGGTCTTGATGTGTTGTTTCAAAGCATTATCAACCCCATGCAACAGTAAAAAACAATCACATTAAAAACCAGCCTGCCCTCAAATATAAACAGGTCTGTTTGACTTATCAAAAGCAAGACATGGCCTTAAAACTTTGTGAAGTCCAAATCAGCACCCTGCCAGAATTAAAGGCATGCTCAACAGATATCAGCTAGCAGCAGGTTACATTCCTCAAGAGCCACAACGGGCTTTCAAAGAAAATTGTCTTTTACAACAGCCTTCTCAGGTACCCTGCAGAGTAGTTTACCAAGCAGAAAAGGAGAGATAGAGCTGTTGGAACTGATTGTAAGGCATGCAACATGGTCACAAATTTATTTTCTTTTAAAACGTCCACCACCCATCAGCCAGACAGGTGTAAACATGCCATGGAACATAAATTAAGCCTGGAGAGATATCACTCCAGAACCAACTTACAACCAATATAAATGTGACTGATTTATTACACCATGCTTAAACACTTGCATAGTAGTTTCTAAGTAAGAGAAACGTACATAGGGCTGTATGGGCATTAAGAAAGAGAACATCAGGTCTTGATGTGTTGTTTCAAAGCATTATCAACCCCATGCAACAGTAAAAAACAATCACATTAAAAACCAGCCTGCCCTCAAATATAACAGGTCTGTTTGACTTATCAAAAGCAAGACATGGCCTTAAAACTTTGTGAAGTCCAAATCAGCACCCTGCCAGAATTAAAGGCATGCTCAACAGATATCAGCTAGCAGCAGGTTACATTCCTCAAGAGCCACAACGGGCTTTCAAAGAAAATTGTCTTTTACAACAGCCTTCTCAGGTACCCTGCAGAGTAGTTTACCAAGCAGAAAAGGAGAGATAGAGCTGTTGGAACTGATTGTAAGGCATGCAACATGGTCACAAATTTATTTTCTTTTAAAGAACGTCCACCACCCATCAGCCAGACAGGTGTAAACATGCCATGGAACATAAATTAAGCCTGGAGATATCACTCCAGAACCAACTTACAACCAATATAAATGTGACTGATTTATTACACCATGCTTAAACACTTGCATAGTAGTTTCTAAGTAAGAGAAACGTACATAGGGCTGTATGGGCATTAAGAAAGAGAACATCAGGTCTTGATGTGTTGTTTCAAAGCATTATCAACCCCATGCAACAGTAAAAAACAATCACATTAAAAACCAGCCTGCCCTCAAATATAAACAGGTCTGTTTGACTTATCAAAAGCAAGACATGGCCTTAAAACTTTGTGAAGTCCAAATCAGCACCCTGCCAGAATTAAAGGCATGCTCAACAGATATCAGCTAGCAGCAGGTTACATTCCTCAAGAGCCACAACGGGCTTTCAAAGAAAATTGTCTTTTACAACAGCCTTCTCAGGTACCCTGCAGAGTAGTTTACCAAGCAGAAAAGGAGAGATAGAGCTGTTGGAACTGATTGTAAGGCATGCAACATGGTCACAAATTTATTTTCTTTTAAAGAACGTCCACCACCCATCAGCCAGACAGGTGTAAACATGCCATGGAACATAAATTAAGCCTGGAGATATCACTCCAGAACCAACTTACAACCAATATAAATGTGACTGATTTATTACACCATGCTTAAACACTTGCATAGTAGTTTCTAAGTAAGAGAAACGTACATAGGGCTGTATGGGCATTAAGAAAGAGAACATCAGGTCTTGATGTGTTGTTTCAAAGCATTATCAACCCCATGCAACAGTAAAAAACAATCACATTAAAAACCAGCCTGCCCTCAAATATAAACAGGTCTGTTTGACTTATCAAAAGCAAGACATGGCCTTAAAACTTTGTGAAGTCCAAATCAGCACCCTGCCAGAATTAAAGGCATGCTCAACAGATATCAGCTAGCAGCAGGTTACATTCCTCAAGAGCCACAACGGGCTTTCAAAGAAAATTGTCTTTTACAACAGCCTTCTCAGGTACCCTGCAGAGTAGTTTACCAAGCAGAAAAGGAGAGATAGAGCTGTTGGAACTGATTGTAAGGCATGCAACATGGTCACAAATTTATTTTCTTTTAAAGAACGTCCACCACCCATCAGCCAGACAGGTGTAAACATGCCATGGAACATAAATTAAGCCTGGAGATATCACTCCAGAACCAACTTACAACCAATATAAATGTGACTGATTTATTACACCATGCTTAAACACTTGCATAGTAGTTTCTAAGTAAGAGAAACGTACATAGGGCTGTATGGGCATTAAGAAAGAGAACATCAGGTCTTGATGTGTTGTTTCAAAGCATTATCAACCCCATGCAACAGTAAAAAACAATCACATTAAAAACCAGCCTGCCCTCAAATATAAACAGGTCTGTTTGACTTATCAAAAGCAAGACATGGCCTTAAAACTTTGTGAAGTCCAAATCAGCACCCTGCCAGAATTAAAGGCATGCTCAACAGATATCAGCTAGCAGCAGGTTACATTCCTCAAGAGCCACAACGGGCTTTCAAAGAAAATTGTCTTTTACAACAGCCTTCTCAGGTACCCTGCAGAGTAGTTTACCAAGCAGAAAAGGAGAGATAGAGCTGTTGGAACTGATTGTAAGGCATGCAACATGGTCACAAATTTATTTTCTTTTAAAGAACGTCCACCACCCATCAGCCAGACAGGTGTAAACATGCCATGGAACATAAATTAAGCCTGGAGATATCACTCCAGAACCAACTTACAACCAATATAAATGTGACTGATTTATTACACCATGCTTAAACACTTGCATAGTAGTTTCTAAGTAAGAGAAACGTACATAGGGCTGTATGGGCATTAAGAAAGAGAACATCAGGTCTTGATGTGTTGTTTCAAAGCATTATCAACCCCATGCAACAGTAAAAAACAATCACATTAAAAACCAGCCTGCCCTCAAATATAAACAGGTCTGTTTGACTTATCAAAAGCAAGACATGGCCTTAAAACTTTGTGAAGTCCAAATCAGCACCCTGCCAGAATTAAAGGCATGCTCAACAGATATCAGCTAGCAGCAGGTTACATTCCTCAAGAGCCACAACGGGCTTTCAAAGAAAATTGTCTTTTACAACAGCCTTCTCAGGTACCCTGCAGAGTAGTTTACCAAGCAGAAAAGGAGAGATAGAGCTGTTGGAACTGATTGTAAGGCATGCAACATGGTCACAAATTTATTTTCTTTTAAAGAACGTCCACCACCCATCAGCCAGACAGGTGTAAACATGCCATGGAACATAAATTAAGCCTGGAGATATCACTCCAGAACCAACTTACAACCAATATAAATGTGACTGATTTATTACACCATGCTTAAACACTTGCATAGTAGTTTCTAAGTAAGAGAAACGTACATAGGGCTGTATGGGCATTAAGAAAGAGAACATCAGGTCTTGATGTGTTGTTTCAAAGCATTATCAACCCCATGCAACAGTAAAAAACAATCACATTAAAAACCAGCCTGCCCTCAAATATAAACAGGTCTGTTTGACTTATCAAAAGCAAGACATGGCCTTAAAACTTTGTGAAGTCCAAATCAGCACCCTGCCAGAATTAAAGGCATGCTCAACAGATATCAGCTAGCAGCAGGTTACATTCCTCAAGAGCCACAACGGGCTTTCAAAGAAAATTGTCTTTTACAACAGCCTTCTCAGGTACCCTGCAGAGTAGTTTACCAAGCAGAAAAGGAGAGATAGAGCTGTTGGAACTGATTGTAAGGCATGCAACATGGTCACAAATTTATTTTCTTTTAAAGAACGTCCACCACCCATCAGCCAGACAGGTGTAAACATGCCATGGAACATAAATTAAGCCTGGAGATATCACTCCAGAACCAACTTACAACCAATATAAATGTGACTGATTTATTACACCATGCTTAAACACTTGCATAGTAGTTTCTAAGTAAGAGAAACGTACATAGGGCTGTATGGGCATTAAGAAAGAGAACATCAGGTCTTGATGTGTTGTTTCAAAGCATTATCAACCCCATGCAACAGTAAAAAACAATCACATTAAAAACCAGCCTGCCCTCAAATATAAACAGGTCTGTTTGACTTATCAAAAGCAAGACATGGCCTTAAAACTTTGTGAAGTCCAAATCAGCACCCTGCCAGAATTAAAGGCATGCTCAACAGATATCAGCTAGCAGCAGGTTACATTCCTCAAGAGCCACAACGGGCTTTCAAAGAAAATTGTCTTTTACAACAGCCTTCTCAGGTACCCTGCAGAGTAGTTTACCAAGCAGAAAAGGAGAGATAGAGCTGTTGGAACTGATTGTAAGGCATGCAACATGGTCACAAATTTATTTTCTTTTAAAGAACGTCCACCACCCATCAGCCAGACAGGTGTAAACATGCCATGGAACATAAATTAAGCCTGGAGATATCACTCCAGAACCAACTTACAACCAATATAAATGTGACTGATTTATTACACCATGCTTAAACACTTGCATAGTAGTTTCTAAGTAAGAGAAACGTACATAGGGCTGTATGGGCATTAAGAAAGAGAACATCAGGTCTTGATGTGTTGTTTCAAAGCATTATCAACCCCATGCAACAGTAAAAAACAATCACATTAAAAACCAGCCTGCCCTCAAATATAAACAGGTCTGTTTGACTTATCAAAAGCAAGACATGGCCTTAAAACTTTGTGAAGTCCAAATCAGCACCCTGCCAGAATTAAAGGCATGCTCAACAGATATCAGCTAGCAGCAGGTTACATTCCTCAAGAGCCACAACGGGCTTTCAAAGAAAATTGTCTTTTACAACAGCCTTCTCAGGTACCCTGCAGAGTAGTTTACCAAGCAGAAAAGGAGAGATAGAGCTGTTGGAACTGATTGTAAGGCATGCAACATGGTCACAAATTTATTTTCTTTTAAAGAACGTCCACCACCCATCAGCCAGACAGGTGTAAACATGCCATGGAACATAAATTAAGCCTGGAGATATCACTCCAGAACCAACTTACAACCAATATAAATGTGACTGATTTATTACACCATGCTTAAACACTTGCATAGTAGTTTCTAAGTAAGAGAAACGTACATAGGGCTGTATGGGCATTAAGAAAGAGAACATCAGGTCTTGATGTGTTGTTTCAAAGCATTATCAACCCCATGCAACAGTAAAAAACAATCACATTAAAAACCAGCCTGCCCTCAAATATAAACAGGTCTGTTTGACTTATCAAAAGCAAGACATGGCCTTAAAACTTTGTGAAGTCCAAATCAGCACCCTGCCAGAATTAAAGGCATGCTCAACAGATATCAGCTAGCAGCAGGTTACATTCCTCAAGAGCCACAACGGGCTTTCAAAGAAAATTGTCTTTTACAACAGCCTTCTCAGGTACCCTGCAGAGTAGTTTACCAAGCAGAAAAGGAGAGATAGAGCTGTTGGAACTGATTGTAAGGCATGCAACATGGTCACAAATTTATTTTCTTTTAAAGAACGTCCACCACCCATCAGCCAGACAGGTGTAAACATGCCATGGAACATAAATTAAGCCTGGAGATATCACTCCAGAACCAACTTACAACCAATATAAATGTGACTGATTTATTACACCATGCTTAAACACTTGCATAGTAGTTTCTAAGTAAGAGAAACGTACATAGGGCTGTATGGGCATTAAGAAAGAGAACATCAGGTCTTGATGTGTTGTTTCAAAGCATTATCAACCCCATGCAACAGTAAAAAACAATCACATTAAAAACCAGCCTGCCCTCAAATATAAACAGGTCTGTTTGACTTATCAAAAGCAAGACATGGCCTTAAAACTTTGTGAAGTCCAAATCAGCACCCTGCCAGAATTAAAGGCATGCTCAACAGATATCAGCTAGCAGCAGGTTACATTCCTCAAGAGCCACAACGGGCTTTCAAAGAAAATTGTCTTTTACAACAGCCTTCTCAGGTACCCTGCAGAGTAGTTTACCAAGCAGAAAAGGAGAGATAGAGCTGTTGGAACTGATTGTAAGGCATGCAACATGGTCACAAATTTATTTTCTTTTAAAGAACGTCCACCACCCATCAGCCAGACAGGTGTAAACATGCCATGGAACATAAATTAAGCCTGGAGATATCACTCCAGAACCAACTTACAACCAATATAAATGTGACTGATTTATTACACCATGCTTAAACACTTGCATAGTAGTTTCTAAGTAAGAGAAACGTACATAGGGCTGTATGGGCATTAAGAAAGAGAACATCAGGTCTTGATGTGTTGTTTCAAAGCATTATCAACCCCATGCAACAGTAAAAAACAATCACATTAAAAACCAGCCTGCCCTCAAATATAAACAGGTCTGTTTGACTTATCAAAAGCAAGACATGGCCTTAAAACTTTGTGAAGTCCAAATCAGCACCCTGCCAGAATTAAAGGCATGCTCAACAGATATCAGCTAGCAGCAGGTTACATTCCTCAAGAGCCACAACGGGCTTTCAAAGAAAATTGTCTTTTACAACAGCCTTCTCAGGTACCCTGCAGAGTAGTTTACCAAGCAGAAAAGGAGAGATAGAGCTGTTGGAACTGATTGTAAGGCATGCAACATGGTCACAAATTTATTTTCTTTTAAAGAACGTCCACCACCCATCAGCCAGACAGGTGTAAACATGCCATGGAACATAAATTAAGCCTGGAGATATCACTCCAGAACCAACTTACAACCAATATAAATGTGACTGATTTATTACACCATGCTTAAACACTTGCATAGTAGTTTCTAAGTAAGAGAAACGTACATAGGGCTGTATGGGCATTAAGAAAGAGAACATCAGGTCTTGATGTGTTGTTTCAAAGCATTATCAACCCCATGCAACAGTAAAAAACAATCACATTAAAAACCAGCCTGCCCTCAAATATAAACAGGTCTGTTTGACTTATCAAAAGCAAGACATGGCCTTAAAACTTTGTGAAGTCCAAATCAGCACCCTGCCAGAATTAAAGGCATGCTCAACAGATATCAGCTAGCAGCAGGTTACATTCCTCAAGAGCCACAACGGGCTTTCAAAGAAAATTGTCTTTTACAACAGCCTTCTCAGGTACCCTGCAGAGTAGTTTACCAAGCAGAAAAGGAGAGATAGAGCTGTTGGAACTGATTGTAAGGCATGCAACATGGTCACAAATTTATTTTCTTTTAAAGAACGTCCACCACCCATCAGCCAGACAGGTGTAAACATGCCATGGAACATAAATTAAGCCTGGAGATATCACTCCAGAACCAACTTACAACCAATATAAATGTGACTGATTTATTACACCATGCTTAAACACTTGCATAGTAGTTTCTAAGTAAGAGAAACGTACATAGGGCTGTATGGGCATTAAGAAAGAGAACATCAGGTCTTGATGTGTTGTTTCAAAGCATTATCAACCCCATGCAACAGTAAAAAACAATCACATTAAAAACCAGCCTGCCCTCAAATATAAACAGGTCTGTTTGACTTATCAAAAGCAAGACATGGCCTTAAAACTTTGTGAAGTCCAAATCAGCACCCTGCCAGAATTAAAGGCATGCTCAACAGATATCAGCTAGCAGCAGGTTACATTCCTCAAGAGCCACAACGGGCTTTCAAAGAAAATTGTCTTTTACAACAGCCTTCTCAGGTACCCTGCAGAGTAGTTTACCAAGCAGAAAAGGAGAGATAGAGCTGTTGGAACTGATTGTAAGGCATGCAACATGGTCACAAATTTATTTTCTTTTAAAGAACGTCCACCACCCATCAGCCAGACAGGTGTAAACATGCCATGGAACATAAATTAAGCCTGGAGATATCACTCCAGAACCAACTTACAACCAATATAAATGTGACTGATTTATTACACCATGCTTAAACACTTGCATAGTAGTTTCTAAGTAAGAGAAACGTACATAGGGCTGTATGGGCATTAAGAAAGAGAACATCAGGTCTTGATGTGTTGTTTCAAAGCATTATCAACCCCATGCAACAGTAAAAAACAATCACATTAAAAACCAGCCTGCCCTCAAATATAAACAGGTCTGTTTGACTTATCAAAAGCAAGACATGGCCTTAAAACTTTGTGAAGTCCAAATCAGCACCCTGCCAGAATTAAAGGCATGCTCAACAGATATCAGCTAGCAGCAGGTTACATTCCTCAAGAGCCACAACGGGCTTTCAAAGAAAATTGTCTTTTACAACAGCCTTCTCAGGTACCCTGCAGAGTAGTTTACCAAGCAGAAAAGGAGAGATAGAGCTGTTGGAACTGATTGTAAGGCATGCAACATGGTCACAAATTTATTTTCTTTTAAAGAACGTCCACCACCCATCAGCCAGACAGGTGTAAACATGCCATGGAACATAAATTAAGCCTGGAGATATCACTCCAGAACCAACTTACAACCAATATAAATGTGACTGATTTATTACACCATGCTTAAACACTTGCATAGTAGTTTCTAAGTAAGAGAAACGTACATAGGGCTGTATGGGCATTAAGAAAGAGAACATCAGGTCTTGATGTGTTGTTTCAAAGCATTATCAACCCCATGCAACAGTAAAAAACAATCACATTAAAAACCAGCCTGCCCTCAAATATAAACAGGTCTGTTTGACTTATCAAAAGCAAGACATGGCCTTAAAACTTTGTGAAGTCCAAATCAGCACCCTGCCAGAATTAAAGGCATGCTCAACAGATATCAGCTAGCAGCAGGTTACATTCCTCAAGAGCCACAACGGGCTTTCAAAGAAAATTGTCTTTTACAACAGCCTTCTCAGGTACCCTGCAGAGTAGTTTACCAAGCAGAAAAGGAGAGATAGAGCTGTTGGAACTGATTGTAAGGCATGCAACATGGTCACAAATTTATTTTCTTTTAAAGAACGTCCACCACCCATCAGCCAGACAGGTGTAAACATGCCATGGAACATAAATTAAGCCTGGAGATATCACTCCAGAACCAACTTACAACCAATATAAATGTGACTGATTTATTACACCATGCTTAAACACTTGCATAGTAGTTTCTAAGTAAGAGAAACGTACATAGGGCTGTATGGGCATTAAGAAAGAGAACATCAGGTCTTGATGTGTTGTTTCAAAGCATTATCAACCCCATGCAACAGTAAAAAACAATCACATTAAAAACCAGCCTGCCCTCAAATATAAACAGGTCTGTTTGACTTATCAAAAGCAAGACATGGCCTTAAAACTTTGTGAAGTCCAAATCAGCACCCTGCCAGAATTAAAGGCATGCTCAACAGATATCAGCTAGCAGCAGGTTACATTCCTCAAGAGCCACAACGGGCTTTCAAAGAAAATTGTCTTTTACAACAGCCTTCTCAGGTACCCTGCAGAGTAGTTTACCAAGCAGAAAAGGAGAGATAGAGCTGTTGGAACTGATTGTAAGGCATGCAACATGGTCACAAATTTATTTTCTTTTAAAGAACGTCCACCACCCATCAGCCAGACAGGTGTAAACATGCCATGGAACATAAATTAAGCCTGGAGATATCACTCCAGAACCAACTTACAACCAATATAAATGTGACTGATTTATTACACCATGCTTAAACACTTGCATAGTAGTTTCTAAGTAAGAGAAACGTACATAGGGCTGTATGGGCATTAAGAAAGAGAACATCAGGTCTTGATGTGTTGTTTCAAAGCATTATCAACCCCATGCAACAGTAAAAAACAATCACATTAAAAACCAGCCTGCCCTCAAATATAAACAGGTCTGTTTGACTTATCAAAAGCAAGACATGGCCTTAAAACTTTGTGAAGTCCAAATCAGCACCCTGCCAGAATTAAAGGCATGCTCAACAGATATCAGCTAGCAGCAGGTTACATTCCTCAAGAGCCACAACGGGCTTTCAAAGAAAATTGTCTTTTACAACAGCCTTCTCAGGTACCCTGCAGAGTAGTTTACCAAGCAGAAAAGGAGAGATAGAGCTGTTGGAACTGATTGTAAGGCATGCAACATGGTCACAAATTTATTTTCTTTTAAAGAACGTCCACCACCCATCAGCCAGACAGGTGTAAACATGCCATGGAACATAAATTAAGCCTGGAGATATCACTCCAGAACCAACTTACAACCAATATAAATGTGACTGATTTATTACACCATGCTTAAACACTTGCATAGTAGTTTCTAAGTAAGAGAAACGTACATAGGGCTGTATGGGCATTAAGAAAGAGAACATCAGGTCTTGATGTGTTGTTTCAAAGCATTATCAACCCCATGCAACAGTAAAAAACAATCACATTAAAAACCAGCCTGCCCTCAAATATAAACAGGTCTGTTTGACTTATCAAAAGCAAGACATGGCCTTAAAACTTTGTGAAGTCCAAATCAGCACCCTGCCAGAATTAAAGGCATGCTCAACAGATATCAGCTAGCAGCAGGTTACATTCCTCAAGAGCCACAACGGGCTTTCAAAGAAAATTGTCTTTTACAACAGCCTTCTCAGGTACCCTGCAGAGTAGTTTACCAAGCAGAAAAGGAGAGATAGAGCTGTTGGAACTGATTGTAAGGCATGCAACATGGTCACAAATTTATTTTCTTTTAAAGAACGTCCACCACCCATCAGCCAGACAGGTGTAAACATGCCATGGAACATAAATTAAGCCTGGAGATATCACTCCAGAACCAACTTACAACCAATATAAATGTGACTGATTTATTACACCATGCTTAAACACTTGCATAGTAGTTTCTAAGTAAGAGAAACGTACATAGGGCTGTATGGGCATTAAGAAAGAGAACATCAGGTCTTGATGTGTTGTTTCAAAGCATTATCAACCCCATGCAACAGTAAAAAACAATCACATTAAAAACCAGCCTGCCCTCAAATATAAACAGGTCTGTTTGACTTATCAAAAGCAAGACATGGCCTTAAAACTTTGTGAAGTCCAAATCAGCACCCTGCCAGAATTAAAGGCATGCTCAACAGATATCAGCTAGCAGCAGGTTACATTCCTCAAGAGCCACAACGGGCTTTCAAAGAAAATTGTCTTTTACAACAGCCTTCTCAGGTACCCTGCAGAGTAGTTTACCAAGCAGAAAAGGAGAGATAGAGCTGTTGGAACTGATTGTAAGGCATGCAACATGGTCACAAATTTATTTTCTTTTAAAGAACGTCCACCACCCATCAGCCAGACAGGTGTAAACATGCCATGGAACATAAATTAAGCCTGGAGATATCACTCCAGAACCAACTTACAACCAATATAAATGTGACTGATTTATTACACCATGCTTAAACACTTGCATAGTAGTTTCTAAGTAAGAGAAACGTACATAGGGCTGTATGGGCATTAAGAAAGAGAACATCAGGTCTTGATGTGTTGTTTCAAAGCATTATCAACCCCATGCAACAGTAAAAAACAATCACATTAAAAACCAGCCTGCCCTCAAATATAAACAGGTCTGTTTGACTTATCAAAAGCAAGACATGGCCTTAAAACTTTGTGAAGTCCAAATCAGCACCCTGCCAGAATTAAAGGCATGCTCAACAGATATCAGCTAGCAGCAGGTTACATTCCTCAAGAGCCACAACGGGCTTTCAAAGAAAATTGTCTTTTACAACAGCCTTCTCAGGTACCCTGCAGAGTAGTTTACCAAGCAGAAAAGGAGAGATAGAGCTGTTGGAACTGATTGTAAGGCATGCAACATGGTCACAAATTTATTTTCTTTTAAAGAACGTCCACCACCCATCAGCCAGACAGGTGTAAACATGCCATGGAACATAAATTAAGCCTGGAGATATCACTCCAGAACCAACTTACAACCAATATAAATGTGACTGATTTATTACACCATGCTTAAACACTTGCATAGTAGTTTCTAAGTAAGAGAAACGTACATAGGGCTGTATGGGCATTAAGAAAGAGAACATCAGGTCTTGATGTGTTGTTTCAAAGCATTATCAACCCCATGCAACAGTAAAAAACAATCACATTAAAAACCAGCCTGCCCTCAAATATAAACAGGTCTGTTTGACTTATCAAAAGCAAGACATGGCCTTAAAACTTTGTGAAGTCCAAATCAGCACCCTGCCAGAATTAAAGGCATGCTCAACAGATATCAGCTAGCAGCAGGTTACATTCCTCAAGAGCCACAACGGGCTTTCAAAGAAAATTGTCTTTTACAACAGCCTTCTCAGGTACCCTGCAGAGTAGTTTACCAAGCAGAAAAGGAGAGATAGAGCTGTTGGAACTGATTGTAAGGCATGCAACATGGTCACAAATTTATTTTCTTTTAAAGAACGTCCACCACCCATCAGCCAGACAGGTGTAAACATGCCATGGAACATAAATTAAGCCTGGAGATATCACTCCAGAACCAACTTACAACCAATATAAATGTGACTGATTTATTACACCATGCTTAAACACTTGCATAGTAGTTTCTAAGTAAGAGAAACGTACATAGGGCTGTATGGGCATTAAGAAAGAGAACATCAGGTCTTGATGTGTTGTTTCAAAGCATTATCAACCCCATGCAACAGTAAAAAACAATCACATTAAAAACCAGCCTGCCCTCAAATATAAACAGGTCTGTTTGACTTATCAAAAGCAAGACATGGCCTTAAAACTTTGTGAAGTCCAAATCAGCACCCTGCCAGAATTAAAGGCATGCTCAACAGATATCAGCTAGCAGCAGGTTACATTCCTCAAGAGCCACAACGGGCTTTCAAAGAAAATTGTCTTTTACAACAGCCTTCTCAGGTACCCTGCAGAGTAGTTTACCAAGCAGAAAAGGAGAGATAGAGCTGTTGGAACTGATTGTAAGGCATGCAACATGGTCACAAATTTATTTTCTTTTAAAGAACGTCCACCACCCATCAGCCAGACAGGTGTAAACATGCCATGGAACATAAATTAAGCCTGGAGATATCACTCCAGAACCAACTTACAACCAATATAAATGTGACTGATTTATTACACCATGCTTAAACACTTGCATAGTAGTTTCTAAGTAAGAGAAACGTACATAGGGCTGTATGGGCATTAAGAAAGAGAACATCAGGTCTTGATGTGTTGTTTCAAAGCATTATCAACCCCATGCAACAGTAAAAAACAATCACATTAAAAACCAGCCTGCCCTCAAATATAAACAGGTCTGTTTGACTTATCAAAAGCAAGACATGGCCTTAAAACTTTGTGAAGTCCAAATCAGCACCCTGCCAGAATTAAAGGCATGCTCAACAGATATCAGCTAGCAGCAGGTTACATTCCTCAAGAGCCACAACGGGCTTTCAAAGAAAATTGTCTTTTACAACAGCCTTCTCAGGTACCCTGCAGAGTAGTTTACCAAGCAGAAAAGGAGAGATAGAGCTGTTGGAACTGATTGTAAGGCATGCAACATGGTCACAAATTTATTTTCTTTTAAAGAACGTCCACCACCCATCAGCCAGACAGGTGTAAACATGCCATGGAACATAAATTAAGCCTGGAGATATCACTCCAGAACCAACTTACAACCAATATAAATGTGACTGATTTATTACACCATGCTTAAACACTTGCATAGTAGTTTCTAAGTAAGAGAAACGTACATAGGGCTGTATGGGCATTAAGAAAGAGAACATCAGGTCTTGATGTGTTGTTTCAAAGCATTATCAACCCCATGCAACAGTAAAAAACAATCACATTAAAAACCAGCCTGCCCTCAAATATAAACAGGTCTGTTTGACTTATCAAAAGCAAGACATGGCCTTAAAACTTTGTGAAGTCCAAATCAGCACCCTGCCAGAATTAAAGGCATGCTCAACAGATATCAGCTAGCAGCAGGTTACATTCCTCAAGAGCCACAACGGGCTTTCAAAGAAAATTGTCTTTTACAACAGCCTTCTCAGGTACCCTGCAGAGTAGTTTACCAAGCAGAAAAGGAGAGATAGAGCTGTTGGAACTGATTGTAAGGCATGCAACATGGTCACAAATTTATTTTCTTTTAAAGAACGTCCACCACCCATCAGCCAGACAGGTGTAAACATGCCATGGAACATAAATTAAGCCTGGAGATATCACTCCAGAACCAACTTACAACCAATATAAATGTGACTGATTTATTACACCATGCTTAAACACTTGCATAGTAGTTTCTAAGTAAGAGAAACGTACATAGGGCTGTATGGGCATTAAGAAAGAGAACATCAGGTCTTGATGTGTTGTTTCAAAGCATTATCAACCCCATGCAACAGTAAAAAACAATCACATTAAAAACCAGCCTGCCCTCAAATATAAACAGGTCTGTTTGACTTATCAAAAGCAAGACATGGCCTTAAAACTTTGTGAAGTCCAAATCAGCACCCTGCCAGAATTAAAGGCATGCTCAACAGATATCAGCTAGCAGCAGGTTACATTCCTCAAGAGCCACAACGGGCTTTCAAAGAAAATTGTCTTTTACAACAGCCTTCTCAGGTACCCTGCAGAGTAGTTTACCAAGCAGAAAAGGAGAGATAGAGCTGTTGGAACTGATTGTAAGGCATGCAACATGGTCACAAATTTATTTTCTTTTAAAGAACGTCCACCACCCATCAGCCAGACAGGTGTAAACATGCCATGGAACATAAATTAAGCCTGGAGATATCACTCCAGAACCAACTTACAACCAATATAAATGTGACTGATTTATTACACCATGCTTAAACACTTGCATAGTAGTTTCTAAGTAAGAGAAACGTACATAGGGCTGTATGGGCATTAAGAAAGAGAACATCAGGTCTTGATGTGTTGTTTCAAAGCATTATCAACCCCATGCAACAGTAAAAAACAATCACATTAAAAACCAGCCTGCCCTCAAATATAAACAGGTCTGTTTGACTTATCAAAAGCAAGACATGGCCTTAAAACTTTGTGAAGTCCAAATCAGCACCCTGCCAGAATTAAAGGCATGCTCAACAGATATCAGCTAGCAGCAGGTTACATTCCTCAAGAGCCACAACGGGCTTTCAAAGAAAATTGTCTTTTACAACAGCCTTCTCAGGTACCCTGCAGAGTAGTTTACCAAGCAGAAAAGGAGAGATAGAGCTGTTGGAACTGATTGTAAGGCATGCAACATGGTCACAAATTTATTTTCTTTTAAAGAACGTCCACCACCCATCAGCCAGACAGGTGTAAACATGCCATGGAACATAAATTAAGCCTGGAGATATCACTCCAGAACCAACTTACAACCAATATAAATGTGACTGATTTATTACACCATGCTTAAACACTTGCATAGTAGTTTCTAAGTAAGAGAAACGTACATAGGGCTGTATGGGCATTAAGAAAGAGAACATCAGGTCTTGATGTGTTGTTTCAAAGCATTATCAACCCCATGCAACAGTAAAAAACAATCACATTAAAAACCAGCCTGCCCTCAAATATAAACAGGTCTGTTTGACTTATCAAAAGCAAGACATGGCCTTAAAACTTTGTGAAGTCCAAATCAGCACCCTGCCAGAATTAAAGGCATGCTCAACAGATATCAGCTAGCAGCAGGTTACATTCCTCAAGAGCCACAACGGGCTTTCAAAGAAAATTGTCTTTTACAACAGCCTTCTCAGGTACCCTGCAGAGTAGTTTACCAAGCAGAAAAGGAGAGATAGAGCTGTTGGAACTGATTGTAAGGCATGCAACATGGTCACAAATTTATTTTCTTTTAAAGAACGTCCACCACCCATCAGCCAGACAGGTGTAAACATGCCATGGAACATAAATTAAGCCTGGAGATATCACTCCAGAACCAACTTACAACCAATATAAATGTGACTGATTTATTACACCATGCTTAAACACTTGCATAGTAGTTTCTAAGTAAGAGAAACGTACATAGGGCTGTATGGGCATTAAGAAAGAGAACATCAGGTCTTGATGTGTTGTTTCAAAGCATTATCAACCCCATGCAACAGTAAAAAACAATCACATTAAAAACCAGCCTGCCCTCAAATATAAACAGGTCTGTTTGACTTATCAAAAGCAAGACATGGCCTTAAAACTTTGTGAAGTCCAAATCAGCACCCTGCCAGAATTAAAGGCATGCTCAACAGATATCAGCTAGCAGCAGGTTACATTCCTCAAGAGCCACAACGGGCTTTCAAAGAAAATTGTCTTTTACAACAGCCTTCTCAGGTACCCTGCAGAGTAGTTTACCAAGCAGAAAAGGAGAGATAGAGCTGTTGGAACTGATTGTAAGGCATGCAACATGGTCACAAATTTATTTTCTTTTAAAGAACGTCCACCACCCATCAGCCAGACAGGTGTAAACATGCCATGGAACATAAATTAAGCCTGGAGATATCACTCCAGAACCAACTTACAACCAATATAAATGTGACTGATTTATTACACCATGCTTAAACACTTGCATAGTAGTTTCTAAGTAAGAGAAACGTACATAGGGCTGTATGGGCATTAAGAAAGAGAACATCAGGTCTTGATGTGTTGTTTCAAAGCATTATCAACCCCATGCAACAGTAAAAAACAATCACATTAAAAACCAGCCTGCCCTCAAATATAAACAGGTCTGTTTGACTTATCAAAAGCAAGACATGGCCTTAAAACTTTGTGAAGTCCAAATCAGCACCCTGCCAGAATTAAAGGCATGCTCAACAGATATCAGCTAGCAGCAGGTTA
The DNA here is from genome assembly GCA_030704615.1 of Takakia lepidozioides. Lineage (NCBI taxonomy): Eukaryota > Viridiplantae > Streptophyta > Takakiopsida > Takakiales > Takakiaceae > Takakia > Takakia lepidozioides. Next base: position 33,150 of record JAKLZA010000367.1, read on the forward strand.
CATTCCTCAAGAGCCACAACGGGCTTTCAAAGAAAATTGTCTTTTACAACAGCCTTCTCAGGTACCCTGCAGAGTAGTTTACCAAGCAGAAAAGGAGAGATAGAGCTGTTGGAACTGATTGTAAGGCATGCAACATGGTCACAAATTTATTTTCTTTTAAAGAACGTCCACCACCCATCAGCCAGACAGGTGTAAACATGCCATGGAACATAAATTAAGCCTGGAGATATCACTCCAGAACCAACTTACAACCAATATAAATGTGACTGATTTATTACACCATGCTTAAACACTTGCATAGTAGTTTCTAAGTAAGAGAAACGTACATAGGGCTGTATGGGCATTAAGAAAGAGAACATCAGGTCTTGATGTGTTGTTTCAAAGCATTATCAACCCCATGCAACAGTAAAAAACAATCACATTAAAAACCAGCCTGCCCTCAAATATAAACAGGTCTGTTTGACTTATCAAAAGCAAGACATGGCCTTAAAACTTTGTGAAGTCCAAATCAGCACCCTGCCAGAATTAAAGGCATGCTCAACAGATATCAGCTAGCAGCAGGTTACATTCCTCAAGAGCCACAACGGGCTTTCAAAGAAAATTGTCTTTTACAACAGCCTTCTCAGGTACCCTGCAGAGTAGTTTACCAAGCAGAAAAGGAGAGATAGAGCTGTTGGAACTGATTGTAAGGCATGCAACATGGTCACAAATTTATTTTCTTTTAAAGAACGTCCACCACCCATCAGCCAGACAGGTGTAAACATGCCATGGAACATAAATTAAGCCTGGAGATATCACTCCAGAACCAACTTACAACCAATATAAATGTGACTGATTTATTACACCATGCTTAAACACTTGCATAGTAGTTTCTAAGTAAGAGAAACGTACATAGGGCTGTATGGGCATTAAGAAAGAGAACATCAGGTCTTGATGTGTTGTTTCAAAGCATTATCAACCCCATGCAACAGTAAAAAACAATCACATTAAAAACCAGCCTGCCCTCAAATATAAACAGGTCTGTTTGACTTATCAAAAGCAAGACATGGCCTTAAAACTTTGTGAAGTCCAAATCAGCACCCTGCCAGAATTAAAGGCATGCTCAACAGATATCAGCTAGCAGCAGGTTACATTCCTCAAGAGCCACAACGGGCTTTCAAAGAAAATTGTCTTTTACAACAGCCTTCTCAGGTACCCTGCAGAGTAGTTTACCAAGCAGAAAAGGAGAGATAGAGCTGTTGGAACTGATTGTAAGGCATGCAACATGGTCACAAATTTATTTTCTTTTAAAGAACGTCCACCACCCATCAGCCAGACAGGTGTAAACATGCCATGGAACATAAATTAAGCCTGGAGATATCACTCCAGAACCAACTTACAACCAATATAAATGTGACTGATTTATTACACCATGCTTAAACACTTGCATAGTAGTTTCTAAGTAAGAGAAACGTACATAGGGCTGTATGGGCATTAAGAAAGAGAACATCAGGTCTTGATGTGTTGTTTCAAAGCATTATCAACCCCATGCAACAGTAAAAAACAATCACATTAAAAACCAGCCTGCCCTCAAATATAAACAGGTCTGTTTGACTTATCAAAAGCAAGACATGGCCTTAAAACTTTGTGAAGTCCAAATCAGCACCCTGCCAGAATTAAAGGCATGCTCAACAGATATCAGCTAGCAGCAGGTTACATTCCTCAAGAGCCACAACGGGCTTTCAAAGAAAATTGTCTTTTACAACAGCCTTCTCAGGTACCCTGCAGAGTAGTTTACCAAGCAGAAAAGGAGAGATAGAGCTGTTGGAACTGATTGTAAGGCATGCAACATGGTCACAAATTTATTTTCTTTTAAAGAACGTCCACCACCCATCAGCCAGACAGGTGTAAACATGCCATGGAACATAAATTAAGCCTGGAGATATCACTCCAGAACCAACTTACAACCAATATAAATGTGACTGATTTATTACACCATGCTTAAACACTTGCATAGTAGTTTCTAAGTAAGAGAAACGTACATAGGGCTGTATGGGCATTAAGAAAGAGAACATCAGGTCTTGATGTGTTGTTTCAAAGCATTATCAACCCCATGCAACAGTAAAAAACAATCACATTAAAAACCAGCCTGCCCTCAAATATAAACAGGTCTGTTTGACTTATCAAAAGCAAGACATGGCCTTAAAACTTTGTGAAGTCCAAATCAGCACCCTGCCAGAATTAAAGGCATGCTCAACAGATATCAGCTAGCAGCAGGTTACATTCCTCAAGAGCCACAACGGGCTTTCAAAGAAAATTGTCTTTTACAACAGCCTTCTCAGGTACCCTGCAGAGTAGTTTACCAAGCAGAAAAGGAGAGATAGAGCTGTTGGAACTGATTGTAAGGCATGCAACATGGTCACAAATTTATTTTCTTTTAAAGAACGTCCACCACCCATCAGCCAGACAGGTGTAAACATGCCATGGAACATAAATTAAGCCTGGAGATATCACTCCAGAACCAACTTACAACCAATATAAATGTGACTGATTTATTACACCATGCTTAAACACTTGCATAGTAGTTTCTAAGTAAGAGAAACGTACATAGGGCTGTATGGGCATTAAGAAAGAGAACATCAGGTCTTGATGTGTTGTTTCAAAGCATTATCAACCCCATGCAACAGTAAAAAACAATCACATTAAAAACCAGCCTGCCCTCAAATATAAACAGGTCTGTTTGACTTATCAAAAGCAAGACATGGCCTTAAAACTTTGTGAAGTCCAAATCAGCACCCTGCCAGAATTAAAGGCATGCTCAACAGATATCAGCTAGCAGCAGGTTACATTCCTCAAGAGCCACAACGGGCTTTCAAAGAAAATTGTCTTTTACAACAGCCTTCTCAGGTACCCTGCAGAGTAGTTTACCAAGCAGAAAAGGAGAGATAGAGCTGTTGGAACTGATTGTAAGGCATGCAACATGGTCACAAATTTATTTTCTTTTAAAGAACGTCCACCACCCATCAGCCAGACAGGTGTAAACATGCCATGGAACATAAATTAAGCCTGGAGATATCACTCCAGAACCAACTTACAACCAATATAAATGTGACTGATTTATTACACCATGCTTAAACACTTGCATAGTAGTTTCTAAGTAAGAGAAACGTACATAGGGCTGTATGGGCATTAAGAAAGAGAACATCAGGTCTTGATGTGTTGTTTCAAAGCATTATCAACCCCATGCAACAGTAAAAAACAATCACATTAAAAACCAGCCTGCCCTCAAATATAAACAGGTCTGTTTGACTTATCAAAAGCAAGACATGGCCTTAAAACTTTGTGAAGTCCAAATCAGCACCCTGCCAGAATTAAAGGCATGCTCAACAGATATCAGCTAGCAGCAGGTTACATTCCTCAAGAGCCACAACGGGCTTTCAAAGAAAATTGTCTTTTACAACAGCCTTCTCAGGTACCCTGCAGAGTAGTTTACCAAGCAGAAAAGGAGAGATAGAGCTGTTGGAACTGATTGTAAGGCATGCAACATGGTCACAAATTTATTTTCTTTTAAAGAACGTCCACCACCCATCAGCCAGACAGGTGTAAACATGCCATGGAACATAAATTAAGCCTGGAGATATCACTCCAGAACCAACTTACAACCAATATAAATGTGACTGATTTATTACACCATGCTTAAACACTTGCATAGTAGTTTCTAAGTAAGAGAAACGTACATAGGGCTGTATGGGCATTAAGAAAGAGAACATCAGGTCTTGATGTGTTGTTTCAAAGCATTATCAACCCCATGCAACAGTAAAAAACAATCACATTAAAAACCAGCCTGCCCTCAAATATAAACAGGTCTGTTTGACTTATCAAAAGCAAGACATGGCCTTAAAACTTTGTGAAGTCCAAATCAGCACCCTGCCAGAATTAAAGGCATGCTCAACAGATATCAGCTAGCAGCAGGTTACATTCCTCAAGAGCCACAACGGGCTTTCAAAGAAAATTGTCTTTTACAACAGCCTTCTCAGGTACCCTGCAGAGTAGTTTACCAAGCAGAAAAGGAGAGATAGAGCTGTTGGAACTGATTGTAAGGCATGCAACATGGTCACAAATTTATTTTCTTTTAAAGAACGTCCACCACCCATCAGCCAGACAGGTGTAAACATGCCATGGAACATAAATTAAGCCTGGAGATATCACTCCAGAACCAACTTACAACCAATATAAATGTGACTGATTTATTACACCATGCTTAAACACTTGCATAGTAGTTTCTAAGTAAGAGAAACGTACATAGGGCTGTATGGGCATTAAGAAAGAGAACATCAGGTCTTGATGTGTTGTTTCAAAGCATTATCAACCCCATGCAACAGTAAAAAACAATCACATTAAAAACCAGCCTGCCCTCAAATATAAACAGGTCTGTTTGACTTATCAAAAGCAAGACATGGCCTTAAAACTTTGTGAAGTCCAAATCAGCACCCTGCCAGAATTAAAGGCATGCTCAACAGATATCAGCTAGCAGCAGGTTACATTCCTCAAGAGCCACAACGGGCTTTCAAAGAAAATTGTCTTTTACAACAGCCTTCTCAGGTACCCTGCAGAGTAGTTTACCAAGCAGAAAAGGAGAGATAGAGCTGTTGGAACTGATTGTAAGGCATGCAACATGGTCACAAATTTATTTTCTTTTAAAGAACGTCCACCACCCATCAGCCAGACAGGTGTAAACATGCCATGGAACATAAATTAAGCCTGGAGATATCACTCCAGAACCAACTTACAACCAATATAAATGTGACTGATTTATTACACCATGCTTAAACACTTGCATAGTAGTTTCTAAGTAAGAGAAACGTACATAGGGCTGTATGGGCATTAAGAAAGAGAACATCAGGTCTTGATGTGTTGTTTCAAAGCATTATCAACCCCATGCAACAGTAAAAAACAATCACATTAAAAACCAGCCTGCCCTCAAATATAAACAGGTCTGTTTGACTTATCAAAAGCAAGACATGGCCTTAAAACTTTGTGAAGTCCAAATCAGCACCCTGCCAGAATTAAAGGCATGCTCAACAGATATCAGCTAGCAGCAGGTTACATTCCTCAAGAGCCACAACGGGCTTTCAAAGAAAATTGTCTTTTACAACAGCCTTCTCAGGTACCCTGCAGAGTAGTTTACCAAGCAGAAAAGGAGAGATAGAGCTGTTGGAACTGATTGTAAGGCATGCAACATGGTCACAAATTTATTTTCTTTTAAAGAACGTCCACCACCCATCAGCCAGACAGGTGTAAACATGCCATGGAACATAAATTAAGCCTGGAGATATCACTCCAGAACCAACTTACAACCAATATAAATGTGACTGATTTATTACACCATGCTTAAACACTTGCATAGTAGTTTCTAAGTAAGAGAAACGTACATAGGGCTGTATGGGCATTAAGAAAGAGAACATCAGGTCTTGATGTGTTGTTTCAAAGCATTATCAACCCCATGCAACAGTAAAAAACAATCACATTAAAAACCAGCCTGCCCTCAAATATAAACAGGTCTGTTTGACTTATCAAAAGCAAGACATGGCCTTAAAACTTTGTGAAGTCCAAATCAGCACCCTGCCAGAATTAAAGGCATGCTCAACAGATATCAGCTAGCAGCAGGTTACATTCCTCAAGAGCCACAACGGGCTTTCAAAGAAAATTGTCTTTTACAACAGCCTTCTCAGGTACCCTGCAGAGTAGTTTACCAAGCAGAAAAGGAGAGATAGAGCTGTTGGAACTGATTGTAAGGCATGCAACATGGTCACAAATTTATTTTCTTTTAAAGAACGTCCACCACCCATCAGCCAGACAGGTGTAAACATGCCATGGAACATAAATTAAGCCTGGAGATATCACTCCAGAACCAACTTACAACCAATATAAATGTGACTGATTTATTACACCATGCTTAAACACTTGCATAGTAGTTTCTAAGTAAGAGAAACGTACATAGGGCTGTATGGGCATTAAGAAAGAGAACATCAGGTCTTGATGTGTTGTTTCAAAGCATTATCAACCCCATGCAACAGTAAAAAACAATCACATTAAAAACCAGCCTGCCCTCAAATATAAACAGGTCTGTTTGACTTATCAAAAGCAAGACATGGCCTTAAAACTTTGTGAAGTCCAAATCAGCACCCTGCCAGAATTAAAGGCATGCTCAACAGATATCAGCTAGCAGCAGGTTACATTCCTCAAGAGCCACAACGGGCTTTCAAAGAAAATTGTCTTTTACAACAGCCTTCTCAGGTACCCTGCAGAGTAGTTTACCAAGCAGAAAAGGAGAGATAGAGCTGTTGGAACTGATTGTAAGGCATGCAACATGGTCACAAATTTATTTTCTTTTAAAGAACGTCCACCACCCATCAGCCAGACAGGTGTAAACATGCCATGGAACATAAATTAAGCCTGGAGATATCACTCCAGAACCAACTTACAACCAATATAAATGTGACTGATTTATTACACCATGCTTAAACACTTGCATAGTAGTTTCTAAGTAAGAGAAACGTACATAGGGCTGTATGGGCATTAAGAAAGAGAACATCAGGTCTTGATGTGTTGTTTCAAAGCATTATCAACCCCATGCAACAGTAAAAAACAATCACATTAAAAACCAGCCTGCCCTCAAATATAAACAGGTCTGTTTGACTTATCAAAAGCAAGACATGGCCTTAAAACTTTGTGAAGTCCAAATCAGCACCCTGCCAGAATTAAAGGCATGCTCAACAGATATCAGCTAGCAGCAGGTTACATTCCTCAAGAGCCACAACGGGCTTTCAAAGAAAATTGTCTTTTACAACAGCCTTCTCAGGTACCCTGCAGAGTAGTTTACCAAGCAGAAAAGGAGAGATAGAGCTGTTGGAACTGATTGTAAGGCATGCAACATGGTCACAAATTTATTTTCTTTTAAAGAACGTCCACCACCCATCAGCCAGACAGGTGTAAACATGCCATGGAACATAAATTAAGCCTGGAGATATCACTCCAGAACCAACTTACAACCAATATAAATGTGACTGATTTATTACACCATGCTTAAACACTTGCATAGTAGTTTCTAAGTAAGAGAAACGTACATAGGGCTGTATGGGCATTAAGAAAGAGAACATCAGGTCTTGATGTGTTGTTTCAAAGCATTATCAACCCCATGCAACAGTAAAAAACAATCACATTAAAAACCAGCCTGCCCTCAAATATAAACAGGTCTGTTTGACTTATCAAAAGCAAGACATGGCCTTAAAACTTTGTGAAGTCCAAATCAGCACCCTGCCAGAATTAAAGGCATGCTCAACAGATATCAGCTAGCAGCAGGTTACATTCCTCAAGAGCCACAACGGGCTTTCAAAGAAAATTGTCTTTTACAACAGCCTTCTCAGGTACCCTGCAGAGTAGTTTACCAAGCAGAAAAGGAGAGATAGAGCTGTTGGAACTGATTGTAAGGCATGCAACATGGTCACAAATTTATTTTCTTTTAAAGAACGTCCACCACCCATCAGCCAGACAGGTGTAAACATGCCATGGAACATAAATTAAGCCTGGAGATATCACTCCAGAACCAACTTACAACCAATATAAATGTGACTGATTTATTACACCATGCTTAAACACTTGCATAGTAGTTTCTAAGTAAGAGAAACGTACATAGGGCTGTATGGGCATTAAGAAAGAGAACATCAGGTCTTGATGTGTTGTTTCAAAGCATTATCAACCCCATGCAACAGTAAAAAACAATCACATTAAAAACCAGCCTGCCCTCAAATATAAACAGGTCTGTTTGACTTATCAAAAGCAAGACATGGCCTTAAAACTTTGTGAAGTCCAAATCAGCACCCTGCCAGAATTAAAGGCATGCTCAACAGATATCAGCTAGCAGCAGGTTACATTCCTCAAGAGCCACAACGGGCTTTCAAAGAAAATTGTCTTTTACAACAGCCTTCTCAGGTACCCTGCAGAGTAGTTTACCAAGCAGAAAAGGAGAGATAGAGCTGTTGGAACTGATTGTAAGGCATGCAACATGGTCACAAATTTATTTTCTTTTAAAGAACGTCCACCACCCATCAGCCAGACAGGTGTAAACATGCCATGGAACATAAATTAAGCCTGGAGATATCACTCCAGAACCAACTTACAACCAATATAAATGTGACTGATTTATTACACCATGCTTAAACACTTGCATAGTAGTTTCTAAGTAAGAGAAACGTACATAGGGCTGTATGGGCATTAAGAAAGAGAACATCAGGTCTTGATGTGTTGTTTCAAAGCATTATCAACCCCATGCAACAGTAAAAAACAATCACATTAAAAACCAGCCTGCCCTCAAATATAAACAGGTCTGTTTGACTTATCAAAAGCAAGACATGGCCTTAAAACTTTGTGAAGTCCAAATCAGCACCCTGCCAGAATTAAAGGCATGCTCAACAGATATCAGCTAGCAGCAGGTTACATTCCTCAAGAGCCACAACGGGCTTTCAAAGAAAATTGTCTTTTACAACAGCCTTCTCAGGTACCCTGCAGAGTAGTTTACCAAGCAGAAAAGGAGAGATAGAGCTGTTGGAACTGATTGTAAGGCATGCAACATGGTCACAAATTTATTTTCTTTTAAAGAACGTCCACCACCCATCAGCCAGACAGGTGTAAACATGCCATGGAACATAAATTAAGCCTGGAGATATCACTCCAGAACCAACTTACAACCAATATAAATGTGACTGATTTATTACACCATGCTTAAACACTTGCATAGTAGTTTCTAAGTAAGAGAAACGTACATAGGGCTGTATGGGCATTAAGAAAGAGAACATCAGGTCTTGATGTGTTGTTTCAAAGCATTATCAACCCCATGCAACAGTAAAAAACAATCACATTAAAAACCAGCCTGCCCTCAAATATAAACAGGTCTGTTTGACTTATCAAAAGCAAGACATGGCCTTAAAACTTTGTGAAGTCCAAATCAGCACCCTGCCAGAATTAAAGGCATGCTCAACAGATATCAGCTAGCAGCAGGTTACATTCCTCAAGAGCCACAACGGGCTTTCAAAGAAAATTGTCTTTTACAACAGCCTTCTCAGGTACCCTGCAGAGTAGTTTACCAAGCAGAAAAGGAGAGATAGAGCTGTTGGAACTGATTGTAAGGCATGCAACATGGTCACAAATTTATTTTCTTTTAAAGAACGTCCACCACCCATCAGCCAGACAGGTGTAAACATGCCATGGAACATAAATTAAGCCTGGAGATATCACTCCAGAACCAACTTACAACCAATATAAATGTGACTGATTTATTACACCATGCTTAAACACTTGCATAGTAGTTTCTAAGTAAGAGAAACGTACATAGGGCTGTATGGGCATTAAGAAAGAGAACATCAGGTCTTGATGTGTTGTTTCAAAGCATTATCAACCCCATGCAACAGTAAAAAACAATCACATTAAAAACCAGCCTGCCCTCAAATATAAACAGGTCTGTTTGACTTATCAAAAGCAAGACATGGCCTTAAAACTTTGTGAAGTCCAAATCAGCACCCTGCCAGAATTAAAGGCATGCTCAACAGATATCAGCTAGCAGCAGGTTACATTCCTCAAGAGCCACAACGGGCTTTCAAAGAAAATTGTCTTTTACAACAGCCTTCTCAGGTACCCTGCAGAGTAGTTTACCAAGCAGAAAAGGAGAGATAGAGCTGTTGGAACTGATTGTAAGGCATGCAACATGGTCACAAATTTATTTTCTTTTAAAGAACGTCCACCACCCATCAGCCAGACAGGTGTAAACATGCCATGGAACATAAATTAAGCCTGGAGATATCACTCCAGAACCAACTTACAACCAATATAAATGTGACTGATTTATTACACCATGCTTAAACACTTGCATAGTAGTTTCTAAGTAAGAGAAACGTACATAGGGCTGTATGGGCATTAAGAAAGAGAACATCAGGTCTTGATGTGTTGTTTCAAAGCATTATCAACCCCATGCAACAGTAAAAAACAATCACATTAAAAACCAGCCTGCCCTCAAATATAAACAGGTCTGTTTGACTTATCAAAAGCAAGACATGGCCTTAAAACTTTGTGAAGTCCAAATCAGCACCCTGCCAGAATTAAAGGCATGCTCAACAGATATCAGCTAGCAGCAGGTTACATTCCTCAAGAGCCACAACGGGCTTTCAAAGAAAATTGTCTTTTACAACAGCCTTCTCAGGTACCCTGCAGAGTAGTTTACCAAGCAGAAAAGGAGAGATAGAGCTGTTGGAACTGATTGTAAGGCATGCAACATGGTCACAAATTTATTTTCTTTTAAAGAACGTCCACCACCCATCAGCCAGACAGGTGTAAACATGCCATGGAACATAAATTAAGCCTGGAGATATCACTCCAGAACCAACTTACAACCAATATAAATGTGACTGATTTATTACACCATGCTTAAACACTTGCATAGTAGTTTCTAAGTAAGAGAAACGTACATAGGGCTGTATGGGCATTAAGAAAGAGAACATCAGGTCTTGATGTGTTGTTTCAAAGCATTATCAACCCCATGCAACAGTAAAAAACAATCACATTAAAAACCAGCCTGCCCTCAAATATAAACAGGTCTGTTTGACTTATCAAAAGCAAGACATGGCCTTAAAACTTTGTGAAGTCCAAATCAGCACCCTGCCAGAATTAAAGGCATGCTCAACAGATATCAGCTAGCAGCAGGTTACATTCCTCAAGAGCCACAACGGGCTTTCAAAGAAAATTGTCTTTTACAACAGCCTTCTCAGGTACCCTGCAGAGTAGTTTACCAAGCAGAAAAGGAGAGATAGAGCTGTTGGAACTGATTGTAAGGCATGCAACATGGTCACAAATTTATTTTCTTTTAAAGAACGTCCACCACCCATCAGCCAGACAGGTGTAAACATGCCATGGAACATAAATTAAGCCTGGAGATATCACTCCAGAACCAACTTACAACCAATATAAATGTGACTGATTTATTACACCATGCTTAAACACTTGCATAGTAGTTTCTAAGTAAGAGAAACGTACATAGGGCTGTATGGGCATTAAGAAAGAGAACATCAGGTCTTGATGTGTTGTTTCAAAGCATTATCAACCCCATGCAACAGTAAAAAACAATCACATTAAAAACCAGCCTGCCCTCAAATATAAACAGGTCTGTTTGACTTATCAAAAGCAAGACATGGCCTTAAAACTTTGTGAAGTCCAAATCAGCACCCTGCCAGAATTAAAGGCATGCTCAACAGATATCAGCTAGCAGCAGGTTACATTCCTCAAGAGCCACAACGGGCTTTCAAAGAAAATTGTCTTTTACAACAGCCTTCTCAGGTACCCTGCAGAGTAGTTTACCAAGCAGAAAAGGAGAGATAGAGCTGTTGGAACTGATTGTAAGGCATGCAACATGGTCACAAATTTATTTTCTTTTAAAGAACGTCCACCACCCATCAGCCAGACAGGTGTAAACATGCCATGGAACATAAATTAAGCCTGGAGATATCACTCCAGAACCAACTTACAACCAATATAAATGTGACTGATTTATTACACCATGCTTAAACACTTGCATAGTAGTTTCTAAGTAAGAGAAACGTACATAGGGCTGTATGGGCATTAAGAAAGAGAACATCAGGTCTTGATGTGTTGTTTCAAAGCATTATCAACCCCATGCAACAGTAAAAAACAATCACATTAAAAACCAGCCTGCCCTCAAATATAAACAGGTCTGTTTGACTTATCAAAAGCAAGACATGGCCTTAAAACTTTGTGAAGTCCAAATCAGCACCCTGCCAGAATTAAAGGCATGCTCAACAGATATCAGCTAGCAGCAGGTTACATTCCTCAAGAGCCACAACGGGCTTTCAAAGAAAATTGTCTTTTACAACAGCCTTCTCAGGTACCCTGCAGAGTAGTTTACCAAGCAGAAAAGGAGAGATAGAGCTGTTGGAACTGATTGTAAGGCATGCAACATGGTCACAAATTTATTTTCTTTTAAAGAACGTCCACCACCCATCAGCCAGACAGGTGTAAACATGCCATGGAACATAAATTAAGCCTGGAGATATCACTCCAGAACCAACTTACAACCAATATAAATGTGACTGATTTATTACACCATGCTTAAACACTTGCATAGTAGTTTCTAAGTAAGAGAAACGTACATAGGGCTGTATGGGCATTAAGAAAGAGAACATCAGGTCTTGATGTGTTGTTTCAAAGCATTATCAACCCCATGCAACAGTAAAAAACAATCACATTAAAAACCAGCCTGCCCTCAAATATAAACAGGTCTGTTTGACTTATCAAAAGCAAGACATGGCCTTAAAACTTTGTGAAGTCCAAATCAGCACCCTGCCAGAATTAAAGGCATGCTCAACAGATATCAGCTAGCAGCAGGTTACATTCCTCAAGAGCCACAACGGGCTTTCAAAGAAAATTGTCTTTTACAACAGCCTTCTCAGGTACCCTGCAGAGTAGTTTACCAAGCAGAAAAGGAGAGATAGAGCTGTTGGAACTGATTGTAAGGCATGCAACATGGTCACAAATTTATTTTCTTTTAAAGAACGTCCACCACCCATCAGCCAGACAGGTGTAAACATGCCATGGAACATAAATTAAGCCTGGAGATATCACTCCAGAACCAACTTACAACCAATATAAATGTGACTGATTTATTACACCATGCTTAAACACTTGCATAGTAGTTTCTAAGTAAGAGAAACGTACATAGGGCTGTATGGGCATTAAGAAAGAGAACATCAGGTCTTGATGTGTTGTTTCAAAGCATTATCAACCCCATGCAACAGTAAAAAACAATCACATTAAAAACCAGCCTGCCCTCAAATATAAACAGGTCTGTTTGACTTATCAAAAGCAAGACATGGCCTTAAAACTTTGTGAAGTCCAAATCAGCACCCTGCCAGAATTAAAGGCATGCTCAACAGATATCAGCTAGCAGCAGGTTACATTCCTCAAGAGCCACAACGGGCTTTCAAAGAAAATTGTCTTTTACAACAGCCTTCTCAGGTACCCTGCAGAGTAGTTTACCAAGCAGAAAAGGAGAGATAGAGCTGTTGGAACTGATTGTAAGGCATGCAACATGGTCACAAATTTATTTTCTTTTAAAGAACGTCCACCACCCATCAGCCAGACAGGTGTAAACATGCCATGGAACATAAATTAAGCCTGGAGATATCACTCCAGAACCAACTTACAACCAATATAAATGTGACTGATTTATTACACCATGCTTAAACACTTGCATAGTAGTTTCTAAGTAAGAGAAACGTACATAGGGCTGTATGGGCATTAAGAAAGAGAACATCAGGTCTTGATGTGTTGTTTCAAAGCATTATCAACCCCATGCAACAGTAAAAAACAATCACATTAAAAACCAGCCTGCCCTCAAATATAAACAGGTCTGTTTGACTTATCAAAAGCAAGACATGGCCTTAAAACTTTGTGAAGTCCAAATCAGCACCCTGCCAGAATTAAAGGCATGCTCAACAGATATCAGCTAGCAGCAGGTTACATTCCTCAAGAGCCACAACGGGCTTTCAAAGAAAATTGTCTTTTACAACAGCCTTCTCAGGTACCCTGCAGAGTAGTTTACCAAGCAGAAAAGGAGAGATAGAGCTGTTGGAACTGATTGTAAGGCATGCAACATGGTCACAAATTTATTTTCTTTTAAAGAACGTCCACCACCCATCAGCCAGACAGGTGTAAACATGCCATGGAACATAAATTAAGCCTGGAGATATCACTCCAGAACCAACTTACAACCAATATAAATGTGACTGATTTATTACACCATGCTTAAACACTTGCATAGTAGTTTCTAAGTAAGAGAAACGTACATAGGGCTGTATGGGCATTAAGAAAGAGAACATCAGGTCTTGATGTGTTGTTTCAAAGCATTATCAACCCCATGCAACAGTAAAAAACAATCACATTAAAAACCAGCCTGCCCTCAAATATAAACAGGTCTGTTTGACTTATCAAAAGCAAGACATGGCCTTAAAACTTTGTGAAGTCCAAATCAGCACCCTGCCAGAATTAAAGGCATGCTCAACAGATATCAGCTAGCAGCAGGTTACATTCCTCAAGAGCCACAACGGGCTTTCAAAGAAAATTGTCTTTTACAACAGCCTTCTCAGGTACCCTGCAGAGTAGTTTACCAAGCAGAAAAGGAGAGATAGAGCTGTTGGAACTGATTGTAAGGCATGCAACATGGTCACAAATTTATTTTCTTTTAAAGAACGTCCACCACCCATCAGCCAGACAGGTGTAAACATGCCATGGAACATAAATTAAGCCTGGAGATATCACTCCAGAACCAACTTACAACCAATATAAATGTGACTGATTTATTACACCATGCTTAAACACTTGCATAGTAGTTTCTAAGTAAGAGAAACGTACATAGGGCTGTATGGGCATTAAGAAAGAGAACATCAGGTCTTGATGTGTTGTTTCAAAGCATTATCAACCCCATGCAACAGTAAAAAACAATCACATTAAAAACCAGCCTGCCCTCAAATATAAACAGGTCTGTTTGACTTATCAAAAGCAAGACATGGCCTTAAAACTTTGTGAAGTCCAAATCAGCACCCTGCCAGAATTAAAGGCATGCTCAACAGATATCAGCTAGCAGCAGGTTACATTCCTCAAGAGCCACAACGGGCTTTCAAAGAAAATTGTCTTTTACAACAGCCTTCTCAGGTACCCTGCAGAGTAGTTTACCAAGCAGAAAAGGAGAGATAGAGCTGTTGGAACTGATTGTAAGGCATGCAACATGGTCACAAATTTATTTTCTTTTAAAGAACGTCCACCACCCATCAGCCAGACAGGTGTAAACATGCCATGGAACATAAATTAAGCCTGGAGATATCACTCCAGAACCAACTTACAACCAATATAAATGTGACTGATTTATTACACCATGCTTAAACACTTGCATAGTAGTTTCTAAGTAAGAGAAACGTACATAGGGCTGTATGGGCATTAAGAAAGAGAACATCAGGTCTTGATGTGTTGTTTCAAAGCATTATCAACCCCATGCAACAGTAAAAAACAATCACATTAAAAACCAGCCTGCCCTCAAATATAAACAGGTCTGTTTGACTTATCAAAAGCAAGACATGGCCTTAAAACTTTGTGAAGTCCAAATCAGCACCCTGCCAGAATTAAAGGCATGCTCAACAGATATCAGCTAGCAGCAGGTTACATTCCTCAAGAGCCACAACGGGCTTTCAAAGAAAATTGTCTTTTACAACAGCCTTCTCAGGTACCCTGCAGAGTAGTTTACCAAGCAGAAAAGGAGAGATAGAGCTGTTGGAACTGATTGTAAGGCATGCAACATGGTCACAAATTTATTTTCTTTTAAAGAACGTCCACCACCCATCAGCCAGACAGGTGTAAACATGCCATGGAACATAAATTAAGCCTGGAGATATCACTCCAGAACCAACTTACAACCAATATAAATGTGACTGATTTATTACACCATGCTTAAACACTTGCATAGTAGTTTCTAAGTAAGAGAAACGTACATAGGGCTGTATGGGCATTAAGAAAGAGAACATCAGGTCTTGATGTGTTGTTTCAAAGCATTATCAACCCCATGCAACAGTAAAAAACAATCACATTAAAAACCAGCCTGCCCTCAAATATAAACAGGTCTGTTTGACTTATCAAAAGCAAGACATGGCCTTAAAACTTTGTGAAGTCCAAATCAGCACCCTGCCAGAATTAAAGGCATGCTCAACAGATATCAGCTAGCAGCAGGTTACATTCCTCAAGAGCCACAACGGGCTTTCAAAGAAAATTGTCTTTTACAACAGCCTTCTCAGGTACCCTGCAGAGTAGTTTACCAAGCAGAAAAGGAGAGATAGAGCTGTTGGAACTGATTGTAAGGCATGCAACATGGTCACAAATTTATTTTCTTTTAAAGAACGTCCACCACCCATCAGCCAGACAGGTGTAAACATGCCATGGAACATAAATTAAGCCTGGAGATATCACTCCAGAACCAACTTACAACCAATATAAATGTGACTGATTTATTACACCATGCTTAAACACTTGCATAGTAGTTTCTAAGTAAGAGAAACGTACATAGGGCTGTATGGGCATTAAGAAAGAGAACATCAGGTCTTGATGTGTTGTTTCAAAGCATTATCAACCCCATGCAACAGTAAAAAACAATCACATTAAAAACCAGCCTGCCCTCAAATATAAACAGGTCTGTTTGACTTATCAAAAGCAAGACATGGCCTTAAAACTTTGTGAAGTCCAAATCAGCACCCTGCCAGAATTAAAGGCATGCTCAACAGATATCAGCTAGCAGCAGGTTACATTCCTCAAGAGCCACAACGGGCTTTCAAAGAAAATTGTCTTTTACAACAGCCTTCTCAGGTACCCTGCAGAGTAGTTTACCAAGCAGAAAAGGAGAGATAGAGCTGTTGGAACTGATTGTAAGGCATGCAACATGGTCACAAATTTATTTTCTTTTAAAGAACGTCCACCACCCATCAGCCAGACAGGTGTAAACATGCCATGGAACATAAATTAAGCCTGGAGATATCACTCCAGAACCAACTTACAACCAATATAAATGTGACTGATTTATTACACCATGCTTAAACACTTGCATAGTAGTTTCTAAGTAAGAGAAACGTACATAGGGCTGTATGGGCATTAAGAAAGAGAACATCAGGTCTTGATGTGTTGTTTCAAAGCATTATCAACCCCATGCAACAGTAAAAAACAATCACATTAAAAACCAGCCTGCCCTCAAATATAAACAGGTCTGTTTGACTTATCAAAAGCAAGACATGGCCTTAAAACTTTGTGAAGTCCAAATCAGCACCCTGCCAGAATTAAAGGCATGCTCAACAGATATCAGCTAGCAGCAGGTTACATTCCTCAAGAGCCACAACGGGCTTTCAAAGAAAATTGTCTTTTACAACAGCCTTCTCAGGTACCCTGCAGAGTAGTTTACCAAGCAGAAAAGGAGAGATAGAGCTGTTGGAACTGATTGTAAGGCATGCAACATGGTCACAAATTTATTTTCTTTTAAAGAACGTCCACCACCCATCAGCCAGACAGGTGTAAACATGCCATGGAACATAAATTAAGCCTGGAGATATCACTCCAGAACCAACTTACAACCAATATAAATGTGACTGATTTATTACACCATGCTTAAACACTTGCATAGTAGTTTCTAAGTAAGAGAAACGTACATAGGGCTGTATGGGCATTAAGAAAGAGAACATCAGGTCTTGATGTGTTGTTTCAAAGCATTATCAACCCCATGCAACAGTAAAAAACAATCACATTAAAAACCAGCCTGCCCTCAAATATAAACAGGTCTGTTTGACTTATCAAAAGCAAGACATGGCCTTAAAACTTTGTGAAGTCCAAATCAGCACCCTGCCAGAATTAAAGGCATGCTCAACAGATATCAGCTAGCAGCAGGTTACATTCCTCAAGAGCCACAACGGGCTTTCAAAGAAAATTGTCTTTTACAACAGCCTTCTCAGGTACCCTGCAGAGTAGTTTACCAAGCAGAAAAGGAGAGATAGAGCTGTTGGAACTGATTGTAAGGCATGCAACATGGTCACAAATTTATTTTCTTTTAAAGAACGTCCACCACCCATCAGCCAGACAGGTGTAAACATGCCATGGAACATAAATTAAGCCTGGAGATATCACTCCAGAACCAACTTACAACCAATATAAATGTGACTGATTTATTACACCATGCTTAAACACTTGCATAGTAGTTTCTAAGTAAGAGAAACGTACATAGGGCTGTATGGGCATTAAGAAAGAGAACATCAGGTCTTGATGTGTTGTTTCAAAGCATTATCAACCCCATGCAACAGTAAAAAACAATCACATTAAAAACCAGCCTGCCCTCAAATATAAACAGGTCTGTTTGACTTATCAAAAGCAAGACATGGCCTTAAAACTTTGTGAAGTCCAAATCAGCACCCTGCCAGAATTAAAGGCATGCTCAACAGATATCAGCTAGCAGCAGGTTACATTCCTCAAGAGCCACAACGGGCTTTCAAAGAAAATTGTCTTTTACAACAGCCTTCTCAGGTACCCTGCAGAGTAGTTTACCAAGCAGAAAAGGAGAGATAGAGCTGTTGGAACTGATTGTAAGGCATGCAACATGGTCACAAATTTATTTTCTTTTAAAGAACGTCCACCACCCATCAGCCAGACAGGTGTAAACATGCCATGGAACATAAATTAAGCCTGGAGATATCACTCCAGAACCAACTTACAACCAATATAAATGTGACTGATTTATTACACCATGCTTAAACACTTGCATAGTAGTTTCTAAGTAAGAGAAACGTACATAGGGCTGTATGGGCATTAAGAAAGAGAACATCAGGTCTTGATGTGTTGTTTCAAAGCATTATCAACCCCATGCAACAGTAAAAAACAATCACATTAAAAACCAGCCTGCCCTCAAATATAAACAGGTCTGTTTGACTTATCAAAAGCAAGACATGGCCTTAAAACTTTGTGAAGTCCAAATCAGCACCCTGCCAGAATTAAAGGCATGCTCAACAGATATCAGCTAGCAGCAGGTTACATTCCTCAAGAGCCACAACGGGCTTTCAAAGAAAATTGTCTTTTACAACAGCCTTCTCAGGTACCCTGCAGAGTAGTTTACCAAGCAGAAAAGGAGAGATAGAGCTGTTGGAACTGATTGTAAGGCATGCAACATGGTCACAAATTTATTTTCTTTTAAAGAACGTCCACCACCCATCAGCCAGACAGGTGTAAACATGCCATGGAACATAAATTAAGCCTGGAGATATCACTCCAGAACCAACTTACAACCAATATAAATGTGACTGATTTATTACACCATGCTTAAACACTTGCATAGTAGTTTCTAAGTAAGAGAAACGTACATAGGGCTGTATGGGCATTAAGAAAGAGAACATCAGGTCTTGATGTGTTGTTTCAAAGCATTATCAACCCCATGCAACAGTAAAAAACAATCACATTAAAAACCAGCCTGCCCTCAAATATAAACAGGTCTGTTTGACTTATCAAAAGCAAGACATGGCCTTAAAACTTTGTGAAGTCCAAATCAGCACCCTGCCAGAATTAAAGGCATGCTCAACAGATATCAGCTAGCAGCAGGTTACATTCCTCAAGAGCCACAACGGGCTTTCAAAGAAAATTGTCTTTTACAACAGCCTTCTCAGGTACCCTGCAGAGTAGTTTACCAAGCAGAAAAGGAGAGATAGAGCTGTTGGAACTGATTGTAAGGCATGCAACATGGTCACAAATTTATTTTCTTTTAAAGAACGTCCACCACCCATCAGCCAGACAGGTGTAAACATGCCATGGAACATAAATTAAGCCTGGAGATATCACTCCAGAACCAACTTACAACCAATATAAATGTGACTGATTTATTACACCATGCTTAAACACTTGCATAGTAGTTTCTAAGTAAGAGAAACGTACATAGGGCTGTATGGGCATTAAGAAAGAGAACATCAGGTCTTGATGTGTTGTTTCAAAGCATTATCAACCCCATGCAACAGTAAAAAAACAATCACATTAAAAACCAGCCTGCCCTCAAATATAAACAGGTCTGTTTGACTTATCAAAAGCAAGACATGGCCTTAAAACTTTGTGAAGTCCAAATCAGCACCCTGCCAGAATTAAAGGCATGCTCAACAGATATCAGCTAGCAGCAGGTTACATTCCTCAAGAGCCACAACGGGCTTTCAAAGAAAATTGTCTTTTACAACAGCCTTCTCAGGTACCCTGCAGAGTAGTTTACCAAGCAGAAAAGGAGAGATAGAGCTGTTGGAACTGATTGTAAGGCATGCAACATGGTCACAAATTTATTTTCTTTTAAAAACGTCCACCACCCATCAGCCAGACAGGTGTAAACATGCCATGGAACATAAATTAAGCCTGGAGATATCACTCCAGAACCAACTTACAACCAATATAAATGTGACTGATTTATTACACCATGCTTAAACACTTGCATAGTAGTTTCTAAGTAAGAGAAACGTACATAGGGCTGTATGGGCATTAAGAAAGAGAACATCAGGTCTTGATGTGTTGTTTCAAAGCATTATCAACCCCATGCAACAGTAAAAAACAATCACATTAAAAACCAGCCTGCCCTCAAATATAAACAGGTCTGTTTGACTTATCAAAAGCAAGACATGGCCTTAAAACTTTGTGAAGTCCAAATCAGCACCCTGCCAGAATTAAAGGCATGCTCAACAGATATCAGCTAGCAGCAGGTTACATTCCTCAAGAGCCACAACGGGCTTTCAAAGAAAATTGTCTTTTACAACAGCCTTCTCAGGTACCCTGCAGAGTAGTTTACCAAGCAGAAAAGGAGAGATAGAGCTGTTGGAACTGATTGTAAGGCATGCAACATGGTCACAAATTTATTTTCTTTTAAAGAACGTCCACCACCCATCAGCCAGACAGGTGTAAACATGCCATGGAACATAAATTAAGCCTGGAGATATCACTCCAGAACCAACTTACAACCAATATAAATGTGACTGATTTATTACACCATGCTTAAACACTTGCATAGTAGTTTCTAAGTAAGAGAAACGTACATAGGGCTGTATGGGCATTAAGAAAGAGAACATCAGGTCTTGATGTGTTGTTTCAAAGCATTATCAACCCCATGCAACAGTAAAAAACAATCACATTAAAAACCAGCCTGCCCTCAAATATAAACAGGTCTGTTTGACTTATCAAAAGCAAGACATGGCCTTAAAACTTTGTGAAGTCCAAATCAGCACCCTGCCAGAATTAAAGGCATGCTCAACAGATATCAGCTAGCAGCAGGTTACATTCCTCAAGAGCCACAACGGGCTTTCAAAGAAAATTGTCTTTTACAACAGCCTTCTCAGGTACCCTGCAGAGTAGTTTACCAAGCAGAAAAGGAGAGATAGAGCTGTTGGAACTGATTGTAAGGCATGCAACATGGTCACAAATTTATTTTCTTTTAAAGAACGTCCACCACCCATCAGCCAGACAGGTGTAAACATGCCATGGAACATAAATTAAGCCTGGAGATATCACTCCAGAACCAACTTACAACCAATATAAATGTGACTGATTTATTACACCATGCTTAAACACTTGCATAGTAGTTTCTAAGTAAGAGAAACGTACATAGGGCTGTATGGGCATTAAGAAAGAGAACATCAGGTCTTGATGTGTTGTTTCAAAGCATTATCAACCCCATGCAACAGTAAAAAAACAACATTAAAAACCAGCCTGCCCTCAAATATAAACAGGTCTGTTTGACTTATCAAAAGCAAGACATGGCCTTAAAACTTTGTGAAGTCCAAATCAGCACCCTGCCAGAATTAAAGGCATGCTCAACAGATATCAGCTAGCAGCAGGTTACATTCCTCAAGAGCCACAACGGGCTTTCAAAGAAATTGTCTTTTACAACAGCCTTCTCAGGTACCCTGCAGAGTAGTTTACCAAGCAGAAAAGGAGAGATAGAGCTGTTGGAACTGATTGTAAGGCATGCAACATGGTCACAAATTTATTTTCTTTTAAAGAACGTCCACCACCCATCAGCCAGACAGGTGTAAACATGCCATGGAACATAAATTAAGCCTGGAGATATCACTCCAGAACCAACTTACAACCAATATAAATGTGACTGATTTATTACACCATGCTTAAACACTTGCATAGTAGTTTCTAAGTAAGAGAAACGTACATAGGGCTGTATGGGCATTAAGAAAGAGAACATCAGGTCTTGATGTGTTGTTTCAAAGCATTATCAACCCCATGCAACAGTAAAAAAACAATCACATTAAAAACCAGCCTGCCCTCAAATATAAACAGGTCTGTTTGACTTATCAAAAGCAAGACATGGCCTTAAAACTTTGTGAAGTCCAAATCAGCACCCTGCCAGAATTAAAGGCATGCTCAACAGATATCAGCTAGCAGCAGGTTACATTCCTCAAGAGCCACAACGGGCTTTCAAAGAAAATTGTCTTTTACAACAGCCTTCTCAGGTACCCTGCAGAGTAGTTTACCAAGCAGAAAAGGAGAGATAGAGCTGTTGGAACTGATTGTAAGGCATGCAACATGGTCACAAATTTATTTTCTTTTAAAGAACGTCCACCACCCATCAGCCAGACAGGTGTAAACATGCCATGGAACATAAATTAAGCCTGGAGATATCACTCCAGAACCAACTTACAACCAATATAAATGTGACTGATTTATTACACCATGCTTAAACACTTGCATAGTAGTTTCTAAGTAAGAGAAACGTACATAGGGCTGTATGGGCATTAAGAAAGAGAACATCAGGTCTTGATGTGTTGTTTCAAAGCATTATCAACCCCATGCAACAGTAAAAACACATCACATTAAAAACCAGCCTGCCCTCAAATATAAACAGGTCTGTTTGACTTATCAAAAGCAAGACATGGCCTTAAAACTTTGTGAAGTCCAAATCAGCACCCTGCCAGAATTAAAGGCATGCTCAACAGATATCAGCTAGCAGCAGGTTACATTCCTCAAGAGCCACAACGGGCTTTCAAAGAAATTGTCTTTTACAACAGCCTTCTCAGGTACCCTGCAGAGTAGTTTACCAAGCAGAAAAGGAGAGATAGAGCTGTTGGAACTGATTGTAAGGCATGCAACATGGTCACAATTTATTTTCTTTTAAAGAACGTCCACCACCCATCAGCCAGACAGGTGTAAACATGCCATGGAACATAAATTAAGCCTGGAGATATCACTCCAGAACCAACTTACAACCAATATAAATGTGACTGATTTATTACACCATGCTTAAACACTTGCATAGTAGTTTCTAAGTAAGAGAAACGTACATAGGGCTGTATGGGCATTAAGAAAGAGAACATCAGGTCTTGATGTGTTGTTTCAAAGCATTATCAACCCCATGCAACAGTAAAAAACAATCACATTAAAAACCAGCCTGCCCTCAAATATAAACAGGTCTGTTTGACTTATCAAAAGCAAGACATGGCCTTAAAACTTTGTGAAGTCCAAATCAGCACCCTGCCAGAATTAAAGGCATGCTCAACAGATATCAGCTAGCAGCAGGTTACATTCCTCAAGAGCCACAACGGGCTTTCAAAGAAAATTGTCTTTTACAACAGCCTTCTCAGGTACCTGCAGAGTAGTTTACCAAGAGTAGTTTAGAAAAGGCAGCAGAAAAGGAGCTAGTTGCTGTGAACTGATTGTAAGGCAATGCAACATGTCACCAATTTATTTTCTTTTAAAGAACGTCCACCACCCTCAGCCAGACGGTGTAACATGCCATGGAACATAAATTAAGCCTGGAGATATCACTCAGAACCAACTTACAACCAATATAAATGTGACTGATTTATTACACCATGCTTAAACACTTGCATAGTAGTTTCTAAGTAAGAGAAACGTACATTAGGCTGTATGGGCATTAAAGAAAGAAGAACATCAGGTCTTGATGTGTTTGTTTCAAAGCAATTATCAACCCCATGCAACAGTAAAAACAATCACATTAAAACCCAGAGCCTGCCCTCAATATAAACAGGTCTGTTTGCACTTATCAGCCTGCCCTCAAATATAAACAGGTCTGTTTGACTTATCAAAAGCAAGACATGGCCTTAAAACTTTGTGAAGTCCAAATCAGCACCCTGCCAGAATTAAAGGCATGCTCAACAGATATCAGCTAGCAGCAGGTTACATTCCTCAAGAGCCACAACGGGCTTTCAAAGAAAATTGTCTTTTACACACAGCTTCTCAGGTACCCTGCAGAGTAGTTTCCAAGCAGAAAAGGAGAGATAGAGCTGTTGGAACTGATTGTAAGGCATGCAACATGGTCACAAATTTATTTTCTTTTAAAGAACGTCCACCACCTCAGCCCAGACAGGTGTAAACATGCCATGGAACATAAATTAAGCCTGGAGAATATCACTCCAGAACCAACTTACAACCAATATAAATGTGACTGATTTATTACACCATGCTTAAACACTTGCATAGTAGTTTCTTCTAAGTAAGAGAAACGTACATAGGGCTGTATGGGCATTAAGAAAGAGAACTCATCGGTCTTGATGTGTTGTTCAAAGCATTATCAACCCATGCAACAGTAAAAAACATCACATTAAAAACCAGCCTGCCCTCAAATATAAACAGGTCTGTTTGACTTATCAAAAGCAAGACTGGCCTTAAAACTTTGTGAGTCCAAATCAGCACCCTGCCAGAATTAAGGCATGCTCAACAGATATCAGCTAGCAGCAGGTTACATTCCTCAAGAGCCACAACGGGCTTTCAAAGAAATTGTCTTTTACAACAGCCTTCTCAGGTACCCTGCAGAGTAGTTTACCAAGCAGAAAAGGAGAGATAGAGCTGTTGGAACTGATTGTAAGGCATGCAACATGGTCACAAATTTATTTTCTTTTAAAGAACGTCCACCACCCATCAGCCAGACAGGTGTAAAATGCCATGGAACATAAATTAAGCCTGGAGATATCACTCCAGAACCAACTTACAACCAATATAAATGTGACTGATTTATTACACCATGCTTAAACACTTGCATAGTAGTTTTCTAAGTAAGAAAACGTACATAGGGCTGTATGGGCATTAAGAAAGAGAACATCAGGTCTTGATGTGTTTTCAAAGCATTATCAACCCCATGCACAGTAAAAACACCATCACATAAAAACCAGCCTGCCCTCAAATATAAACAGGTCTGTTTGACTTATCAAAAGCAAGACATGGCCTTAAAACTTTGTGAAGTCCAAATCAGCACCCTGCCAGAATTAAAGGCATGCTCAACAGATATCAGCTAGCAGCAGGTTACATTCCTCAAGAGCCACAACGGGCTTTCAAAGAAATTGTCTTTTACAACAGCCTTCTCAGGTACCCTGCAGAGTAGTTTACCAAGCAGAAAAGGAGAGATAGAGCTGTTGGAACTGATTGTAAGGCATGCAACATGGTCACAATTTATTTTCTTTTAAAGAACGTCCACCACCCATCAGCCAGACGGTGTAACATGCCATGGAACATAAATAAGCCTGGAGATATCACTCCAGAACCAACTTACAACCAATATAAATGTGACTGATTTATTACACCATGCTTAAACACTTGCATAGTATTTCTAAGTAAGAGAAACGTACATAGGGCTGTATGGGCATTAAGAAAGAGAACATCAGGTCTTGATGTGTTGTTTCAAAGCATTATCAACCCCATGCAACAGTAAAAACAATCACATTAAAACCAAGCCTGCCCTCAATATAAACAGGTCTGTTTGACTTATCAAAAGCAAGACATGGCCTTAAAACTTTGTGAAGTCAATCAGCACCCTGCCAGAATTAAAGTCAATGCTCACAGATATCAGCTAGCAGCAGGTTACATTCCTCAAGAGCCACAACGGGCTTCAAAAGAAAATTTGTCTTTTACAACAGCCTTCTCAGGTACCCTGTCAGAGTAGTTTACCAACAGAAAGGAGAATAGAGCTGTTTGGAACTGATGTAAAGGCATCAACATGTCACAAATTTATTTTCTTCTTT
>JAKLZA010000369.1:0-21407 GCA_030704615.1 Takakia lepidozioides
GACACAGGGAGGCAGTTCGAGTCTCAACGTGTGAGACACGATGACCGTTCGCCTTTGGCAGAGTGGGTCAACAGGTGGGGTCAACCACGAGCAGCATACCACACTGCCTCAGTTCCAGGATTCCCATGCTTTTCGGGATGGTGGACCTGGCCTCCTGTGGGATGCTCAGGTGCAGCAGTTAGTGGAGCCTAATGCCGACGAGCGAGAGCGGGCTATGGGGTTTTCCACTGGGACCACGGCGGGTGCCTTCTCTTTCTGAGGCATCACGTCGTCAGGTGTTGGGGCAAGCAATGGATCTCAAATTGCTTGACCTGGATTGTCAGCTTGGCTATGGCTGACAACGTAGAGTGCGGAGTGCACTTCCTTGACGGTCTCTCTGCCTACCGAGACGGTACAGGAGCGGAGTGGGGGGAGCCGGTGAGGACCACGAGGTGTGTGTAGACATCCATGGCACATGTGGGAGGTGCTCGAGGTTCAGAGGGAGTTGGCAGCGAAGGCAGCTGTGATACGTGATGATGAGGTGGGGATTCTTCTCGGGATGAGGAGGTCCTCAATGATGAGATGATGGGGCAGGATGAGGCCTGTCATTGACTGAGCAGGAAGGGGGTACTGCTCAAGAGGTTGCAGCATAGCAACCACGGGACGCGTCCTCTACCTCTAAGCCCACTGGACTTAAGTTGCAGTTACGGGGACAATTGGGAGCCTGATATTGGACCCATTGTCACCGGAGGAGAGAGAGAGACGACGTATATACGGCGGTTCCTGAGGGCTTATAGGAAATTGCTTTGCCTTCAGTTTGAAGGACTTGGGAGCACTGAAGGGTCAGAGATCCGTATTGAGTTGGCCACTGACATGCCAATCTTTCGGAGACCCTATAGATACAGTGACATGGAGAGGTCTTTGATTCAGATGAGGACTCAAGATCTCTGGGAGCAGGTTTGTGGAGCTCTCTGTGGAGAGTATGCTTCAGCCACAGTGATGCCAGCTAAGAAGGATGTCTATGGCATTGGACGGAGAGACAGAGAGTATGTGCGGTGATTACCGGCCTGTAAATCGTCAGACCAAGTCCGATAGGTATGCCATGCCAACACCAGAGGAGAGAGAGATCTTTGATGCCATTGGGCATTCAAGGTCTTTAGCACGTTGGATTACGATCCGGATATCACCAGTTGCCGAATCAAGGAGGCGGATAAGCAAAAGACGGCATTCTGGGGGATCAATGAGCACGGGAAGGATTGCCTATACCAGTGGCGGTTCTTACCATTTGGGCTTTAAAAACGCTCCCGCTAAGTTTCAAAGAGTCATGGACAGGATTCTAGCAGGGGTGGAGTTTGCTCGGTGCTACATAGATGACATCCATCTTTAGTGCTACGGTGGGAGGAGCCATGATGAGAGACACCTTCAGGGGGTATTTGAGCGCTTGAGGACGCAAGGATTGAAATTACATCGGGCAAGTGCAAGTTTTCCACAACCAGATTGAGTATCTGGGTCACATGATATAATCCTGGAGGATTGGGGGTACAACAGACTAAGGTAGAGTCCATTGCACAGGTTCCACGCCCCATGGATGTGAGCCGAGTTCGAGCTTTATGGGGTTAGCAAACTATTACAGACGGTTTGGTAAGGGATTTAGTGCCATTGCAAAGGCTCTAACCCAAGCTGACCAAGGTGGACCAGGAGTGGCAGTGGGAAGATGAGCAAGAACAAGCTTTTCAAGAGCTCAAGGCGAGGTTGACCTCGGCGCCCATCTTGAGACGACCTATCAGGGGCGTTCTTTTCAGCTGCATACAGATGGAGCATGCTGGGGCTTGGAGCGGTGCTCACACAGGTGGATGATGAGGGAAGAGAGTTCGTAGTGGCTTATGCTAGCAGCTCGAACAATGCTGCAGAGTCTAAGTATAGCTCATATGAGGGAGAATGCTAGCTGCAGTGTGGGCCGTGGCACACTTCAGGTGCTATCTATACGGCAATCTCTTCACCCTTGTCACGGATCACCAACCACTCAAGTGGTTGATGGAGTCAGACAAGCTTACGGGGAAGCTTGCACGGTGGGCACTCATCCTTCAAGAGTATGACTTTCAGGTGGTGCATCGACCGGGTTTGGTCAATCGAAATGCAGATGGGTGAGTCGCAATCCATGCACGAGCCAGCAGGATGACACTGGAGCTCGGTTGCATGGTGAGAAGACGAGGAGATGGTGCCCGGATGGCATGCATCTGCATTTCTGTGTATCTTGGCAGCGGAGGGCCAGGTTGGACCTACAACAGGGATGACTGTTAGATCAAGTGTCTGAGGACCCTGAGGCCAGCAATGAGCAGGGTGGCGCCAAAGATTACCAAAGATATACATGAGGATTCAGTTGTGTTGGACTACCTCCGCAGTGGAGACACGACAGCCACTATGACTGCCAAGGAGAGGGATCGGATCCTACAACGAGCCAAGAGGTTCAGGTGGGAGGGGACACACCTGCTTCGAGTGTGGGAGGATTGGTCGAGTGAGGATTGTGCCTCACCCAACACAGCGGGGCACGGTTAGTGCGGCATGCCATGAGGAGTTGGGGCATTTTGGGGTGCGACGCACTCATAGTCTACTGCAGGGGCAGTATTGGTGGCGTGGTATGCACACAGAGGTGCAACAATTTGTGGCTAGGTGCATGGTGTGTGACAGGGTGCGTGCTTCATTCAACGCCCCTACTCCACCACAATTGCACCCTCTTCCGATCATGGGATTGGGCTACAGGTGGAGTCTTGACTTCGCAGGGCCGTTGCCACTGACCATGCGCCACAACAAGTACGTGTGGTGATGGTGGAGGGAGCACTTCTCCAAGGGGATTGAATTGGTTCCATTGCCTGATAAGGCTAGTGAGGGAGCTGCGTATGCATTCCTGGATGTGTGCTAGCGATTGTGTGCTTAGCTGAGGATTCGCACGGACGAGGCTGAGGACTCAGGAGAGAGAGGGAGAGAGTTCTTGGGGGAGTTTCAGGCTTTGTGTGACAAGGCCTTGATAGACCACCGCACCACTTCCCGGGATCATCCTGAAGCCGATGGCTTGGCAGAGAGAGAGTTGTTCAGACAAGTTAAAGAGGGGTTTGCGCAAGTAAAGTATGGCTTGCAGAAGGGACACCTAGGGGATTGGGACCTTCAATTACCTGGTTAGCCATGGGCTACAGGTCAGCAGCAAGCAAGCATCACTTGCCTCCTTCTCACCATACTTCTCTTCTCTTTGCTGAGAGCCGGATTTGCCTACATCCATTCGCAGAGAGAAGCTGCTACAGTTCTTAACCTTGACGATCCGGGACGTGTGGGCATGTGCATGTGAGCAGCGTGCAGAGTTGTTCAAGAGAGTCATGCCCATGGCTTTCGAGAACCTTGCCATTGCACAACACCGTGATACGTTGAGTATGCTACCATACGTGGTGGGGGGGCTATCGTCCTGGGGTTCGGAGTCAACCCTGGGTGACTATGTCTATCTGCAGCACAGACTGCTCCTACGACCCTGGATGTGACTGCAGGACGTGTTATTTTGAGGGTTCGAGAGGTCTTGCCCTCAGGCGTCTTGGTCTTGGAGGGTCGGGATGGCATAACTTGGAAGGACCATGTGCGTAATTGTGCGCCATGTCACCTTCCGAATGTCGATGGCAGGATTGACCCAAACCTGGCAGTGGTATATCTGCAGTTTGAGGTGCATGTTGTGTGGGTCTGCTAAAGGGGCAGCCACCATGCTGGTGTGCGATCAATGCTCTAGAGGTTGGCATATGGGATGCTTGACTCCACCTCTTGAGATGGTTCCGGATGGGGATTGGTTATGTCCACATTGCATTGGATAGTGGGAGTGGATACAACCATGGAAGGCTAACAAGAAACGCAAGGCCCAGCTACTAGGAGACCTTGAACACACGAGGTCCTGGCTCAAGTTCACAGATTGCAAGATGGCGACTAACGATGGGGCTACTCTTGTACCCGGCCTCTTGGTCTATAGAGTTTGAGTACAATAGGGACAGTGATAGAGGACTTAGTACGGCTGTGGCTATTACATCTTGTAGCTATCTGGAGGTAGAGGGACCTATCCACCAGCTAGGGGGGCGATTGTGGCAGACTACTTTATTGTGCATATATGTGTGGTGTGGTTTGGACAGCGATGTAGTTGTGTAGCGATATGTATGCGCACGACAGCTGTCAAGTTAAATAAGCACAGTGTGAAAACAGCTAGAATAAAACTAGTTATTTGTAGTTAAACACTTGGATTAGGTCAAGTGTTAAATCAGGTGTCAAGTTTAGTTTGACACCTGGTCCGTCTTATCTTCACGAGAGCGGCAGTCGCGCGGCGCTCATCTTTCTCGAGTTGAGCCTGCCGCGACCGAGCTCTTGTGTGCGTTTAGATCTGAGTTTACTCATGATGGGAGTGTAGGTTGTGTGGGGTGGAGTCCCCATAGCTTGGGGTGCCCCTGGCTCGACTACTGTTTTAAAGAGTGATGGTTTTGGATTTCACATTGTTTCTTGTGTGGAGAGCAGTGTCATTTGTTAGCTTTCTTATCATTGTGGCAGACTACTTTATTGTGCATATATGTGTGGTGTGGTTTGGACAGCGATTGATGTAGTTGTGTAGCGATATGTATGCGCATGACAATGCACGTCCACTTCTTTTCAGAATCGGGACGGCGCTCTTGCGGGTCCACTTCGCAATTCTGTCTGAGTGTTTTTTCCTCTGCTCGCCAGGACAAACCACACAGCCTCTGTCGTCCAACACCATGCGGGCAAGCCCGAATCATTTCTTCCAAAAGTCCTCCGAGTACCTGTTCCAAGATGGCAAAGCTTGCAGTCCTTCCACAGGCTCTCCGTCCGGAATATCCAAGATGATCATATCGCAAGACCACTCGGTGGCATTTCCGCCCCTCCTACAATCCTTGTCTGCACACACCCTCTCAAATAATGAGACCATATTCTGAATCCTGGGGGTGTCGGAAGGCTTTTTCGGCAGTCGCCTTCTTCAGTGCTCTGCCCTTCAGACCCTCCATGGTCTTCATGTATGCCAACTTCGCTGCCCGTCATCCCAAAGCCGCCAAGAAACTCTCATTTACACACTGGACTACTGTTTCGGGAGCCACTTTCGGCCTCTTCATTTCCACCGGCTCGAAAGGGTGCCCCCCTGGGGGGTTGAAGAGTGCCTTCTTTGCCGAGCCAGTTCTCGTGCCTCTCGTGACAACGGTGGGACAGTGGGCACAGGGGAGGCAGCCTGCGTTTGGGGGGGTGGGCTGGTTGCAAAGTCTCCATCGGAGTCCTCTTCCTCACCCTCTTCCTGAACAGGCTATTTCTGCTTCTTCGTTTTGGGGGTGTCACAACAGCTGCTCCTTGCTGGCGAGTCCTCTTCTTTGACCCTTCTGTTGGGCCTGCACAAGCTGCATCCACCGTCTTTTGTGCCATCTCAGTTGCCTTTCTGGATTCTTCCAGAGCAGCAGATTCCTTTGCCGACTTTGGCCCCAGCAGGGACACGTCTTTCCTTTCTCTTCTCTTCTGCCAAGGCATGCAGATCTTTCTCAGACTCGTCAACAATACCGCCAGACATATCCAGGTACCAGGGGCATCCAAACGAGATGCGCGGGATGCCATTGGTTCTGCATCTCGGGTTGTGTAGACACAGCTTGGGGCCCGCCACGGTCCAAGCCATGAAGAACGGGGGCTCTTGAGCCAGGCCCCTGTCTGAAGGCAGCACGTATTTCATATACCTGCAAGGCAGTCAGCATGGCGTGAGCATAAGATTGGACGAACCTACTGGCAGAGTGCCACCGAAAACAAAATGCAAATGCGGTGCCGCATTTCCGAGACAAACCTCGTAACCAGGCTTCGCATACAAGGGCAGCTGTGCTTCACCTGTAAACAATTCGCATTTGCAGCTTCCCCGCTCCCTCCTGATGTGTAACTCCACGCTCCTTCTTGCTGTCTGTAGCTCTCTGGCGAAAAAGGTTTGTCCTTGTACGCACATCTGAAACGCGTCACGTAGTCTTCCAATGTCTGTGTTCCATCCCATTTGACGTACAAGCCGAACGAATTTGTGTGCATTACGACTTGCTCCTTCGCATTCGACATTACCTACGATTCCCAAATGCATTGTCACGTAGCAGTTCAGAGGAATTCATTTCAGAAAAGCAAATCTGGGGAAGTACCTTGAATTACCTGGAACCACCAGTCATGCGGTTGAGCCACACATCCACTGCAGGGTCGGAAACTTCGAGTGGAAAAGACCACATTGTCCTTATGCTCTCGGATGCATTCCAGATCGACAGCCACCGTGTCTGCCATTTCCGATCCAATGTCAGGAGCTGGAAGAGAGTGGCTATTGCTAGGAAGGAACTTCAGTGCATTGAAACCTCACCTTCTCTTTCGCCTCAACACATGCCGTTGAGAGGTAGGTGATGCAGTTTCTCCAATTGCATGGTCGGCTGCATGGCCCAAGAATAGTGTTTTGCAATCTCGGGATGAAGTCCTTTCCAAGTGCCGGATCTGCAATTGCCACCAGCTTCACAAGCTTTGACTTGTATTTGGTTCTGGACTTGACACCGGCTTCCTTCAAGTGCTCAGTCAATGACTGCAACGTTTTGACCTGCCCCTCACTTTCCATGAAGAAGCGTTTGGCATGGGCCAAATCCGGCTTGATGTGTTGGACTGCCAACAAAAACATGCAGAAGCGTTACATTCGATTCATGTGGAAAGATTACTGGAAATTGGGGAAGGATGAGCAGAGGGAAATCGGAGGACGACTTACTTTGTATATCACCTCCACCATTCCATCCATAGTGAGACGATACCATGTCCGGTCTGTTTTTGCCAACGGCTTTCTGAATGAGCTCGGGCTCCAGCATTTCCGCAAAACATCTGCGGATCAGTGAGACCAGTTTCCTCACCCTGTACAGCATATGTGTCATGTGGGTATGCACGTACGCATTCTCAGTGACCCTGCAAGGCACACTCTCCAGTTCAGTACACGGAAGCACGGAAACAAACCAGAATGGAAACCGAAATGCGGCACCGCATTTCGAACGTGCTAGGGAGGGTATGAGTATCTTACGAGTTGAGGTCCGCCATGGCATTCTTGAGCAGGGAAGAGTCTGCCGCCTTCACCTTCAGGATGACACACTCCACCATGTAATGCCAGCCAATGTGCTTGGCATGGTTCTGCTTGATGTACTCCTACCAAGCAAGAAGTCGGTGATTCCCGTCCCACACAAAGAACATTTTACCCGACATATGGCCGAAGTCTGGATCACCCTTCAGCGTCGCCTCAAATTCGGTTGGTTGCGAGGTGCCAGTGGGTATCCCACGTTGACAATTCATCGGCAGTGGGTCCACGAGTTTCGCCGTCCTCATTCTCAATGGAAACGTAAAACGCTGCCGATCCCAGACGGTACCCTTCTCGAAATGCGAACTTGAGCTTATCCACATCTCCGGGAAGGGCCTGCCTGACGATGGAAGAGACCACGACGAGTGGGAGAGAGGGAGACCATGCGACAGAGTGGATTCAAAGAGTCCGCTGGAATACCCTGCTGCCAGAACTCTGCCAATGCTACTGTGTGTCTCCTCCAACATTTTATCCTGCTGCACTTTTGAAATCCTCCGGAGACATGTCTGTAGGTGCTGGCTGGCAGTGGCTGAGCAGCTGGAGCATCCTCAACTGGAGCTGCACTCTGGGGCCTGTCTGCGGGCAATTCTGCCATTGCAGAGGCCTCCTCCGGGCCTGCTTGCTCATCGGTGGTGAGGTCTTACTGCGAACGTTGAGCGGCAGCACCCTCCTCCGGTACCAAATCGACAGAAACGGTCGATCCCATTGCCTTCGCTGCGCAGCAGAGTCGGCCCCACCATCTACAGGCGGAAATCCTCCAGGAACTGAGCTTCAGCTCGTGGAAGCGGTTTTGCGAGAGATTATTCGGCCGTCGCCCCTGATTGCCTTCTGCTTCCTCATCCTTGCAGGTGAAGGGTGTCGCTTGCAATTGAATCTGTCTTTTACCCGAGGTTTGCTATTTCATGAGCATGAGCGGCATGAGCGGCATGAGCAGAGTAGTAACACAATCGGTTTTCATGAGCAGAAGTACAAATTTCGAAAATAAAAAACAATTAAAAAACAATAATTTAATGCAATGTGTCAGGAAAAACAAATATATTATTCGCCCCTTGAAGGGAAAATTGCAGTTTTGACAGTTGTGCTCATGATATTTCGTCTTCCGCTCATGCCAATTCCCAGCGACATGTGCAAATATGGCGCCGAATTTCGCGGTAATAGGGTCCGTAACCTGAAAAAACGGCGACGTATTTCGTACGGTAATAGGTAATAGGTCTCTGGCGAAAAATGGTGCCGGAATTCCGCGGCTATAGGTCCCCTCATGACAGGTAATTCGGCGCCATTTTTCCAGTGCATGTTCGGACTTAGCCAGTTTTCGGCGCAAAATAGGGAAATTCGGCGCCATTTTTCCAGACACTGTACCAGTGCATGTTGGGACTTAGCCAGTTTCGGCCCAAAAAAGAGAAATTCGGCGCCATTTTCCAGACACGGTACCAGTGCATGTGGGACTTAGCCAGTTTTCGGCCCCAAAAAGAGAAATTCGGCGCCATTTTCCCAGACACAGGTACCAGTGCATGTTGGGACTTAGCCAGTTTTCGGCCCCAAAAAGAGAAATTCGGCGCCATTTTTCCAGAAATGGCCCCACAACTGCTTCTGTTGGATCTCAGTTTGAATGGAATATTGCCTCATTCCAGGAGTTTTGGGGTGCATTTCATTACACTGCAAAAAAAAAGTCTGATACAGCAAAATGCATTTGAAAATATCCATATGGAGGATTCCCTTTGCCCCATCAATGATTTCTGGAATCCCTAAGGAGGAGTTTGTGCAGCTCGTTCACGCTCAACGCCGGTGCATGAATAAAGTCATCAATAGTCACGTTCATCCTCAACCTCTTCAGGTAGATGTAATACAGAAGATGCTTGCACGGATAATACTTCGAACCCTTCTTTGCTTCCATCAACGAGAAGTCCGTACAATTGCAAGTCGGCTCCACTCCAATCGTAATTGTGTATACATCGTCGCGTACAGCCGAGCCGGCCGTTGCCATCCGATACACACGCCCAAGGCCGGGTGGGGGTACGTCCACGGAGCTCTTGAATAGTGCAAGCCATCCCAAGAGCATTGGCAATCCGAGTCTCATTCAACTTGTTGGGAGGGGTGTTGTCTCTTCACTCTTCCGAATCGCATTGTGGGATGTGCAGAATTGTCCAATCCGTCTCTACTGGACGGCCGAGCAAGTCTGCAATGGCTGGGTCTGAGGAACCGGAAATGCGTGGGCCGGGATGTCTGTGCGTTGCACCATTCGAAATCCTGCTGCAGATAGAGCATCCGCCTCATTCTGAGAGAGGCTGCAACCCGGTGCAACAGGCTAGACGCCCGGAGGCTCCGACATTCCCTGAATCCCGTACTTGGGCTTGCCAAATACACAGGTCATTATGTCGTGCCTACAGAACCAAAATGTCTGCGTTGTGGCGTGAGCAAATGTGGGAGTCCAAAAATCTGCCGCTGAAACAAGGTGCAGGTACAGCACCGTGTGGGTTCCTCCGAATCATCTCACCACAACGTGCTCTCGTATCCACCCGGATGGCGCAGCACTTCCTCGAAATGCCGGCAATGTCCTCGCAATTCTCCACTGTGACTCCGACACTCTTGTCTCCACAATGGGAATGTTGTACTGCTTTACTACAGATGGCTCGTTATGTTGTCGGGGCACGCGCCCTGTGCTCAAAGGAGATGGCGATCTTGAACGTGCAGGACTTGCGGTGCTCGACGAGACCTCCTCGGGCAACATCACCGGACCACGAGGGAGCGTGCAAATATTTTTGTCAGCTCGCCATGAATCCTCTTCTCCGCCAGGTGCCTCGTCAAGTCTTCGTCTCACTGGACGGGTATGAACATCTCCTTCCAAATGTTGGCCTCTTCGCAGCAATGGCGTGTCCCGAAGGCCCTCTCGCAAGGTCGCCGCCCACTTTCGAGGATTCTTTGATCTGGAGGCCGTCCGCATCAGCATTTCCTGCCTGTCCGGCCCCAAGCCCCACTGTTTCCCTTTCAAGAACTCGTTTGTACCTGCATTGCTGCATAATTGACCTCACAACGACGTGTCACCGAGGCGGCCCGTTGAGGAGCGATGCATGTTTCCGAAAACGAGGCCGCCAAGAGCGAAAGGAGGGAGGAATCCGAGGAGCCGGAGTCGGGAGCTGTCTCTAATCCCTTTTCCACAAGGTAACCGGGTAGAGAGAATCTTTGGTGGTTGCGGATTACGGTTTTAGAATAGAAATTAGCCAAAGAAGCATCTCCGATTGTGTGTCCTCTCCTTTCATCTCACAAATAGCAATTGTCATTAGCATCCTGCAGTGGGTGTCGTAGACATGTGCACCCATTGTCACCCACTGGTGATTTGTAATTCGCTTGATATGGTCGAACATGACCCAACTGTTTGACAAGTTCCCACTCGTCATCCTGTCGACCACCAGTTCGACGCCGCTGCCAGGTCCACACGTGGACATTTTGAATACGAAACAACGATCTGCCTCAGTCCCTTGTCCTGGAAACCTACTTCCATGAATGTAGTCATATCGACATCGTCGCTTCACCTCCAGAATGGAGTGCATATCCGAGCCACGCCCAATTTTCTGTTTGCATGAGACAATGTGGTTTCGGACATTCGGTGAACATACATGGGACACCGACTCCAGCAATGCCTCCATTTCCTTCTCGTCGAGAGGAACTCTATCGGAGCCGTCTTCCGACATAATTCTGGCCAATGCCATCTTATGGGCGGCTTGGAGCTGTATCTGTTTGGGTTTGGCACCCGGTCTCAACTTAACCTCCTCCTGAACGAGCTCCTCTGCTTCGTGGGCAGCCTCCTGCGAGTTCCCCCTCGCCAATTTTGTGACAATGGGAACCAACGTGTATGCAAGCTCGGGTGAGGTCAGGGAAAACGTGCAACACATAGAACTGCTTGGCATTACAAACAGACATGCAGTGTGGTGGTTCTTTGCAATGCGCACACTTAAATGTGGAGTTCGGAACCTTCTCCTGAGCTCGAAATGGTTGGTGAGCTGTGCCTGTCCAATCGGTCTCGTTCCTGTGACCTCTGGATTTAAAGTGGAAGCAAGTTGGGGAGAAACACCGCAACGCGCCCGCACAACAACGTAGCGCACCCGCACACCATCGAGCATCTTCATGCTGGTGGTTTTGGTAACGCACCAAGGATGACCGTCATGTTTTATATCCATATCTGTCAACATTCCGGACGCCCTCAAGTAGTCCGCCCGAGGAGGGAACTCAAAGAAGATATTACCGTCGACGTCGGCGGGAAGACATGTAACCGATTTAGTTGCGAACTTGCTGTAGTCCAGCCCGGCCAGCTCCGACCGGTGTCCTTCCAGGTGAAGCCCTCGCAGAATTTCAAGAATAGATCGAACTGCGGTGCTCGTGCTGGGAATATGACTCCCTCCTCCACTGACGTCCATTGAGGACTTGCCTGATCTCCAGGACGACCTCAGAACTTCCATGACCTCGTCTGAGTCGGACAGGTTGTGAACAACCCGGTTCTCGCTCGTCTTCATGGATGGGTTCGGCTCTGGATTTACTTCGTTGCGGACTTCTCTCTTTGAGGTAGCCATTCTCTCTGATTCGCGGATTGTTTCGTGGAAGGCGCCAGGATAGAAGGTGCATTTGGCGGGCAAATGAAGTCCCCAACAGCCCTGTATATGACGCTGTCCGATGGTGGAACTCGCCATTCCCTGCCATCGCCGAAATCATCGTGGAGCACAACAATACTCTCGACAACAAGGCCGTTAGAGTCCTTCCTTTCCTCCTCCAAAAAAACCGACCCCGGTTTCAGGTGGTATCGAACGCACAGATATTTCTCCATCACCCGGCAGGTGTCCCCTCTGCACGGAAATGAAGCTCTATGCTCGTGAGGAGGGCAGTACACTGTAGCGCTCGGGTTTTCCGCCATGGGAGATGTGCACACAAGACTGCCAGGATGGCGTGCGGGGAAGCTCCCTGGTAGAAGGGGGTGCAATGATGGGAATGAATGCGATGCCGATTTGTCCGAGCGACGAAGCCTGATCCAAATCCAGGGAGCCAACTATCTCAAAAATCCACAGTCAGAGTGTTAATGAACCTTGTCTCCGGAATGCGGCCCCTGGTCTTTGCGCAATAACTGCCAACGGTATGCAGTCAGAAAGTGGGGGGCCGTCCGGATGATGACGGCTGAAGGGGAGAAGCCGGCACCGTGCCGTCACATTACTACCCCCGAATGGAAATTCGGCACCCAATATCCAACAGAGGAAGCCCGGATGAAGTCGCCTCGGGCGCAGAGGCCGGCGCGTGTGCGACAGAGAACATCCCCTGGATGGAGATTCGGCGCCGAATTTCCATCCGGGCCCCCCAAAGGGAGTCGTGTCGGGGGGTCAGGCCGAAAACTGGACGGCATAAAAACATCCCCAGATGGAAAAACGGCGCCGAATTTCCATCCGGGGCGGTTCGGATGCAGTCGGGGAGGGGGGGTGGCCGGCACTTGGCCGTCACATTTCAACCCCCGGACGGAAATTCGGCACCGAATATCGAACAGGGGACGCCCGGATGAAGTCGCCTCGGGCGTAGAGGTCGGCACGTGTTCGACAGAGAGTATCCCCTGCATGGAGATTCGGCGCCAAATTTCCATCCGGGTCCCCCCAAAGGAAGTCTTGTCGGGGGGTCAGACCGAAAACTGGCCGACATAAAAACCTCCCCAGATGGGAAAACGGCGCCGATTTTCAATCCGGGGCCGTTCCAAGCAGTTGGGGGGGGGAGGGGGGAGAGGTCGGCACCTGGCCGTCATATTTCAACCCCCGGACGGAAATTCGGCACCGAATATCCAACAAAGCGGCGGAGAGGCGGCACCTCTCCGACAGAGACCATCCCCCGGATGGAAATTCGGCGCCGAATTTCCATCCTACAGGTAAGTGGAATCCCGGATGGATGGAAATTCGGCGCCGAATTTCCATCCAGCAGGTAAGTGGAATCCCGGAGGATGGATGGAAATTCGGCGCCGAATTTCCATCCAGCAGGTAAGTGGAATCCCGGATGGATGGAAATTCGGCGCCGAATTTCCATCCAGCAGGTAAGTCGGATCGCTGGCGTATGGATATTTGGCGCCGAATTTCCATCGCCAGGTATTTCATCGCTCAGAATTACCTTCCTGCAGGTAATCCTATCGATGCGGTAGGAAGGTAATTCCTCATCAGAATTACCTGCACGAAGGTAATTCTCATCTGGGAATTACATGCAGGAAGGTAATTCTGAGCGATGAAATACATGGCGAATGGAAATTCGGCGCCGAATATCCATACGCCAGCGATCCGACTTACCTGCTAGATGGAAATTCGGCACCGAATTTCCATTTATCCGGGATTCGAATTACCTGCAGGATGGTAATTCGGCGCCGAATTTCGATCCATCCGGGATTCCACTTACCTGCTGGATGGAAATTCGGCGCTGAATTTCCATTCATCCGGTATTCGAATTACATGCCGGATGGAAATTCGGCGCCGGATTTCCATCGAGCGCTTCCGAATTACCTGCGTGAGGGAAATTTGGCGCGCCGCCCGACCTGCGCGGATGGAAATTCGGCGCCGGATTTCCATCCGCGCGCTTCCGAATTACCTGCGTGAGGGAAATTGGCGCGCCGCCCGACCTGCGCGGATGGAAATTCGGTGCCGGATTTCCATCCGAGCGCTTCCGAATTACCTGCGTGAGGGAAATTTGGCGCGCCGCCCGACCTGCGCGGATGGAAATTCGGCGCCGGATTTCCATCCGCGCGCTTCGGAATTACCTGCGTGAGGGAAATTTCCAGCGCCGCCTACCTTGCTGGATGGAAATTCGGCGCTGAATTTCATCCTGCTGCGCTCCGAATTACCTGCAGGATGGAAATCGGCGCCGGAATTCTATCGCAGCGCTCCGAATTACCTCTACGTTGGAAATTCCGGGACTGTTTACGTCGATTTTCATCCGACATGGAGGGCTTCATCCGACATTTATTGCGCAGTTGGGCAATAAATGTCGACCGCTGTCGGTTATTATTCGGGCTGGCGACGCATGGCTTCCTGGACACGTACCCTAAATCTCATGCTATCTTGCTTAACATGCTATTCGAGGCATGTACCCCAAAAAAGGAGATCTTTTTGGCTGGGACTTATGCCGCCTGAAGGGCGTGGCTCTCCTGAGAGAGACCTCACATCCAGACCGTGGCGGAAGTTGAAAGCTCTGTACTACGGACGACGGCCAATCTCTCGCATGGCCAAACTGAAGCTCCAGCAGGAGATTCCAGTGTCTTGCTCACAACCTGCGCCAACTGAGCCGAGTACTCTTAGGCAAGCCACTTCTGCTTTCGGTTTGTTCGATTTATTTTTGCTTTCGCTTTGTTACCTCGCTTTGTTTTGCATCTTCATCGTGGCTTCGCTGTATGAGTGAACTTTAGATAGTTGAGTGAACCTTAGATTGTTTGCAATGCGTGTGCAAATCCGGCAGCTCTGGAGAAGGCTGCTTGTGCATGTCATTCTCAGGTAATGGTTTGCATTTGTTTTCATTGTTGTTGCATGGCTCTCCATACTTCCTAAACTTGTTATGTTTTCATTTTTGCTACACGATTGTTGCTATGGTGGTTGCCTGCTCGTTGCGATGCTGCTTTTTGCACCGATGTTGGTTTTCACGATTTTTGTCAATGACAGAGTGACGACGAGCCCGGCACGCTGGTGGTATCATCGACAGCTCCAACTCATCGCATGTTTGAATTGCCCAACTTGGGTGAGAGGGCAAACTTAAACTTTTTGTTGGTGGACGGGAGGACTTGCAACGAGAGTACGACAGAGTAGGCATTGGGGAGGTTGGTGCAGGCGGCATGGCAGGTGAAGGGCGTGAGGACATGAGGACAGCAGATCCGGCAATGGAGGTTGTTCATGCACATGCAGTAGGGCCCGCCCACGCAAAGAAAAAGAAGAAAGCTAAGCACATGCAATCCCCGGCGAGAGAGCAGTCACGGGCTGCGGAGGGGGGAGTGAGCAGTGCGCGCAGGGTGTCAGTTCGCCTCAATCAAAGGTGGTCGTCCTGGAGGGCTCCCCTGCTGCTAGCCCTAGTAAGAAACAGAAGCCCGTGAGAGGGCAAAAGAGAGGGCAAAAGAGCAACGAGACAGAATGCTAGCCAGGAGGAAAGAGAAAAGGCAGCTGAAGAGGCCAGGGGTGCCCAAATGACAGATGCCAATGTAAGCGAGGGACGCACAGAGACGGTGGATCCCTCCAAGACACCACAGAGAGGCAGTAACACACCGGTTAGACCATCGCGGGCAAGAGCAGCCCCCGCAATTACCCATACGGTGGAGAGTGGAGGAGAGAAAAGAACACCTGAAAGAGCACGGATTGTGCAAGTTCGAGGTGAAGCCAGGGAGAGGGCAGTAGAGAGACGGGGGAGAGTGCTGGAGGTGGTTTCGCAGGTGGCTGACCCTGTTGAGGAGGACGACAGGGAGCTTTCTGACCAGGATGACATCCTCCTGGACATCCCCAGGCCCCAAACCCGGAGCATACAGGCTGGATTTGGCGGTCCTGGTGGGCTGCCGGAAAACCCCTCTGTAGCAGACGTCATGTCTGAGGCGGATATGAAGTTGGCCGCTGCCAAGATGTTGGAGGCAACCCACAGCAACATTGGCAGGGTGTTGGGGGGCATGGTGTACCCGGCCAAGCTTCGAATTCCCCTTTGCCGCTTGGTGTCATTGCAGGTGGTGAGACCTGCCCTCCCAGGCGATATCGACAAGCTGAAATTCTCTTTCCGGGATGGATATCGAATGGGGTCTGCCGCGTTTACGTTTCCATTGAGAACGACCACGGAGCTTCCCGTGCCCACACTTCCGATGAGGTGGACAAATGGGGTCCCCATTGGCAAACGCGAAATGAGGAGTTCGAGAGATCGATTGCTAGTGATCCTCTTTTCCAGCACTTGTCCGGTAAGATGTTCTACGTGTGGGACGGCAATCATCGCCTCCTGGCATGGATGGAGCACATTGCCCAAGCCCACCCCAACGACCTCGATTGGCATTTCGCCGTGGATTGTGTTGTGCTGAAGGTTGCGGGGCCCAAAGATCGCAGTCTTCTCAAAGCTGCAATGGCGGACATCAACTCGTAAGTTACAACGCCTCTCGCTTTTGGACTTTGAATTTGGAAGTCATTTCATTGCGAATCCTCATATATGATGAAAATTCCCATTTCAGTATTGTTTGATGGAAATGTGGCACTGCAGGTGACTGAGAATGCCTTCATTGCCACCAACTTGTCCCATATGCTCTTCCGAGTGAAGGATGTCGGGAAGCAGGGGGTGCAAGAGTTTGCCAATTCCCTCAGTGCCGACCTCCTGCGCAAGTCGGAGGCAAAGGCAGACAGAACCTGGTATAGGCTGAGCGTGGTGGACTACATATTTCGGGTAAAGCTCCTGACAGTTTTGTTGAGCTAATCTGTCTCTCCTCCCCCAATAGAAGAAATTGTGTTGAGCAGGATCTCTAATCTTATGTGCGCATTCTTGACAGACGAAAATACAGCAGGATTTGGCACATGCGCGGAGGTTCTACATGGAGTCAGAGGAGAAGAATCCAACCCTCCCGGAACTTGAATCATATGT
Source organism: Takakia lepidozioides (assembly GCA_030704615.1). NCBI lineage: Eukaryota > Viridiplantae > Streptophyta > Takakiopsida > Takakiales > Takakiaceae > Takakia > Takakia lepidozioides. Next base: position 16,706 of record JAKLZA010000369.1, read on the forward strand.
CAAAGCTGCGGAGGTGAGGGCCCGCATAAAGTACAAGTCGTGGATGGTAAAGTACGTGGCCATAGCTGATCCCGCCCTTGGTGCCGACTTTCTGGTGGAGGTGGGGAAGCACTACTCTCGCGCTCTGAAGCCCACAATGACATTGGAGAAGCTCCATCGTCTAGCCACATCCTGTGTGGATGCAACAGAAAAGGTGATACATTCTTAACAAAATTGTGGTGGCAACAACTCTTTTTTGTGGTGTTTGGCGCTTACGAATATGCTGGGTGGTTGGACAGACCCGGTGGCTCCAAATCTGGAATGGTTCCCAAAGTACCAGGGACATGTGGAGCTTCCCCAAACCGGACAAACTCTCTGACCCCACATTCGACATGTGGATGAACCGCATGACATGGTGGTTTCAGGTACTTCCCCACGCTTCGTTTGGGGCTTCTACTCTAGTAGGGGGTGGATTCATTGTATTTTTTGAGGAAAGCGATCTGATGGACAATCTCCACAGGTGACGACGAATGCGCAAGAGCAGCTGGACACACAAGCACATCAGTTCAAGATGGAGATATCTCCTGCAGCAGAGAGCCTACGTGACTATGTGACGAGGTACTTTCTGCTCTACAAAACCAACCTATTTTTTCGGGAGATAGCAGATGCTCGCCGGAACCACGAGTTCACCGACCAGCCGAACGCGGACAAAGCAGCAATGCGCCTTCTGTATAGGTACATACGCGCTGCCTTTCTTTCAAGTCCTGGCATTTCAGGATGTTAGAGGCCTCAAGTGGTGTTAGGGAAAATGGCGCCGAATTTCCAGTCAGGGCTCCGAAAATGGCTAAGTCCCTAGACTGGCTGGCCCGGAACTGGAAATTCGGCGCCATTTTCCAATTCCAGGCCCTATTGCCGTCCAGGGACTTAGCCATTTTCGGTCTAAGTCCCTAGGGTGGCTGGCCCGAAACTGGAAATTCGGCGCCGTTTTCCAGTTCTAGGCCCTATTGCCGTCCATGGACTTAGCCATTTTCGGGCTAAGTCCCTAGGGTGGCTGGCCCGGAACAGGAAATTCGGCGCCGTTTTCCAGTTCTAGGCCCTATTGCCGTCCAGGGAATTAGCCATTTTCGGGCTAAGTCCCTAGACTGGCTGGCCCTGAAGTGGAAATTCGGCGCCATTTTCCAGTTCCAGGCCCTATTGCCGTTCAGGGACTTAGCCATTTTCGGGCTAAGTCCCTAGACTGGCTGGCCCTGAAGTGGAAATTCGGCGCCATTTTCCAGTTGTAGGCCCTATTGCCGTTCAGGGACTTAGCCATTTTCGGGCTAAGTCCCTAGGGTGGCTGGCCCGGAACTGGAAATTCGGCGCCGTTTTCCAGTTCTAGGCCCTATTGCCGTTCAGGGACTTAGCCATTTTCGGGCTAAGTCCCTAGGGTGGCTGGCCCGGAACTGGAAATTCGGCGCCGTTTTCCAGTTCTAGGCCCTATTGCCGTCCAGGGACTTAGCCATTTTTGGGCTAAGTCCCTAGACTGGCTGGCCCTGAACTGGAAATTCGGCGCCGTTTTCCAGTTCCAGGCCCTATTGCCGTTCAGGGACTTAGCCATTTTCGGGCTAAGTCCCTAGACTGGCTGGCCCTAAAGTGGAAATTCGGCGCCATTTTCCAGTTGTAGGCCTTATTGCCGTTCAGGGACTTAGCCATTTTCGGACCTCATTGTGTTTTTCATGAATGCAGGTACTGTAAGTTCTCCCTTTTGGAGAAAGGTCATCTGTCTTCGGAGCCACCATTCTTCCTGGCATGGAGGAACCCTGGGGCTGACTCCATGTACACTGACGATATTGTGAAGGAGTGGCATCTGGAACATTTGCGTGATTGCCCTTGGTATGTGGACCTTCCGCCCGGCTCGCTCGACCCATCCGAGTTTCAATTGAAGCTGGATGCTGAATTCCGACGAAACCGGGCTCCGCTGCCTCCGTTGGGTGCAAAAGAGGCAAAAGCGCTTGCGAACTCCAGGAAAGCGACAGAGCTTGCTCAGGCAGGAATTCAGGAGAAATTGCATGAGAAGAGTAAAGGTCAAAGGAAAATGACAAGGAAACAGGTGACTGCAGTAACACCCAAAAAGAAGAAAACCATCGGGGCATCGGAGGAGGCGCAGGAGGGGACCCAAGAGAGTGACTCGGACGACGACTTCGTTCAAGGTCCTTCGACTGCTGTTGCTCCTACCCAGTCACCGGTCGTCCGGGTTCCCAAGTCAGTTCGGAGTGGGACTGGCTCTGCCAAGAAGTTGGCATTTGAGGGCGAGCCTACACGCCGGTATTCGGCGGTGACGTTTACGCACAGGCCAAAGCTAGAACCTCCAACCATCATCCAATGCGTCAATGAGAGCTTCCTTGACGCTCTCGCTGCCAGGGCGAAGAAGGTGGCACACAACAAGTCTCTGGCGGAGCAGAAGGGGAAAGCCAAGAAGAGGGCTGGCGGTACAGAGCCTAAAGACACCCCTGGTTTTGAAGCCATGATGGAATTCTTCACGGCTGTGAGCACGAATTGCAAGAGCACTCGGGGGGGGTTGAGGTGGAGAGAGCTTGCGACATGATTCTCCTCGACATTCCAGATGGGGAGCTGCTGGAGGGCCTGGATGGTGTGCCCACCTGGAACAGGTTTACTGAGCACTACTAGAAAGCCGGGTTTGGGCTGGTGGGGATGCTTCTGGATGACGGTGGATGTGTGGTTGTCATTGCCACGAGAGGGAAGACCACAGAGAATGCGGTGGCAAGGTGGACACCGAAAAGTGTCACCCCGGTCCTCCTCAGAAAATGGTTCTGCATCAGTACGCAGGGGTTGCGAACAGAGGGCCAAAGTGTAAGTTATCAATCTTTGCATTCACTTCATATTGTGGTGTATGTTAAGTAGACCCTGGAGTTGATCCCTTCTTTGTTGGATGTGCAGACATTGGTGTTTGAGGCATATTGCTTTGTGAAGAGAGGGTCTACGCTCAAATTCCGCAACGACGGTCGTCTTGTTGATGCCGCTGTGGACCCTGTAACCTACGATGTCCTCTACAACTATGTGCCCCACTCCAGTATGCCGAATGACACAAAGACAGGCAAACCGTGGCGGTACAGCCGGACCCGGAGCCCTGCTTTCATCCAAACCCTCATGGAGACGTGCTCGGATGTCCAAGGGCGGATTCTGGACCTCACATGCGGCACGGGTAAGCCTTCACGTGCTCAGTTTGTCCCCTGGCCCGACTGCAATTGCATGCCGCAAGCTATTAACCGCCCGCTTTGTTCCTCAGGTGCTTCAATGTGGGCAGGGACGTTGTCCGACAGGCATGTGTTCGCCTTCGAGCCAGATACTGCCCTCCACAACTCGGAACTTGCAGCGGCTGAACGTCTGCCGAAAGAGGAAGAGGCATCCTCGGAGGATGAGGAAAAATCCGAGAAGGAGCAGGGGGAGGAAGTTGGGATCGAGGCCGAGGAGCCCCCGGTTTACGAGTGAGTGGTGGCATTGTAAGTTGCCTCCAGATTTTGTGAGGCACCTCCCTCCGCTCTCTTATTTCATTGAAAACCCTTTCTGGTTGTGCTGGTATTGACATTCTTGAAGTGGATTTGTTCTTACTGTAGGATGCCAAGTACTGCCGGAGGGACGTCTACACCGGAGTTCATGGGCAGGAGGAACGTGCCTTTTTTTGCCAGGGGGGATTTCATGCCTAGTCCAGAAAGGGAGTACATCCTTCCTACTTATGCTGCCCGGCTTGCTTTGGTGTCCATTAGGAGGTGTTCCGAACGTAGTCGTGTACAGCAGATTTTAGACGAGGCAAGCCTCAAGAAAATGAAGATGAGGGAGGAGGCAGCAGCTATTAGAGCCCGTCGGGCTCGTAGATTTGTGTTGGATTCTGCTGAGGAAAGTGGGGGAGAAGACGCAGAAGATTCCCAGGAGGTGAGGTGGACAGTCCCCCAAGGAGAGGACGGGATTTTTGAGAGGCATAGTGGAACTGATGCATCACAGAGCTCGGAGGATGAGGGGGATGAGGGGGATGAGGAAGAAGGTGGGGCAAGTTCCTCGGAGGGTGTAGGAGAGTAGTGCCCATTCCGGCTATGACAGTTAGAACATACTTGTATAGACGTGGCTTGCCACAAAATTTGCAATAAAATGTTGCATTTCAAGTCCACTGGTGCCACATTCCAACTTCACATGACCCTATTTCCGTGCCTCCTAACCCTATTTCCGTGGACTCACAATGGTCTGCTCATGCTTTTTTTTTTTCCGCTCATGCTCATGCCGCTCATGAAATAGCAGCCCCCTTTTACCCTGCTGCTTCATTCGCGTTGGTGGGGGTGAAGCGGCCTGAGCCGGTTCAGAAACCAGTAGAGGGACGGGCTGCTTCTTCTTCGACTTTGCTGGAGAAGGGCCCGACCCCTGCTGGCGATTCTCCATGACCGAAGAACGCGAGTCGATCTCTGGGGCTTTGAACTTGCCCTTCGAAGCCGCGTCTTTGAAACGCACAGGGCTAGGCCCGGCAGGAATACCCAGGCTCGGGGATCGGGTGGGTGTACGTGCTGCAGCTAGCTCCTCGGACTCTTCCTGCGGCTCTTCGGATTCCTGCGATCCCTCCAGCACGTCCACCTTTCCTGTTAGGTATGCAAACATGTTCTGCATTCAAGTCTCCTAGCATTCAGTCTAAGAATTACAGAAGCAAAATGGGGGGTTCGGTGCTCGATCAGCTGCGCGC
>JAKLZA010000373.1:0-56942 GCA_030704615.1 Takakia lepidozioides
TTGGACATACCTTGTCACATGCTCCTCCAAGTATGAGGTCAATCGAAATTGATTCAAAGGGTGAACCCATCGTTCGATGTTTAAATGATTTTTGATTGCTTTCAATCTTTGCGAGTGTGTTGGACATACCTTGTCACATGCTCCTCTCAAGTAGAAGTCAATCAAATTGATTGAAAGGGTGAACCCATCGTTCGATGTTCAAATGATTTTGATTGCTTTCAAACATTGCGAGTGTGTTGGACATACCTTGTCAGAGGTACGTGTCGAGTATCAAGTCAATCGAAATTGATTCAAAGGGTGAACCATCGTTCGATGTTCAAATGAATTTTTGATTGCTTTCAATCTTTGGAGGTGTTGGACATACCTTGTCACATGCTCCTCTCAAGTATGAAGTCAATCAAAATTGATTGAAGGGTGAACCCATCGTTCGATGTCAAATGATTTTGATTGCTTTCAATCTTTGCGAGTGTGTTGACATACCTTGTCACATGCTCCTCTCAAGTATGAAGTCAATCAAAATTGATTGAAAGGGTGAACCCATCGTTCGATGTTCAAATGATTTTGATTGCTTTCAAACATTGCGAGTGTGTTGGACATACCTTGTCAGAGGTACGTGTCGAGTATAAGTCAATCGAAATGATTCAAAGGGTGAACCCATCGTTCGATGTTCAAATGAATTTTTGATTGCTTTCAATCTTGCGAGTGTGTTGGACATACCTTGTCACATGCTCCTCTCAAGTATGAAGTCAATCAAAATTGATTGAAAGGGTGAACCCATCGTTCGATGTTCAAATGATTTTGATTGCTTTCAAACATTGCGAGTGTGTTGGACATACCTTGTCACATGCTCCTCTCAAGTATGAAGTCAATCAAAATTGATTGAAAGGGTGAACCCATCGTTCGATGTTCAAATGAATTTTTGATTGCTTTCAACATTGCGAGTGTGTTGGACATACCTTAGAGGTACGTGTCAAGTATCAGGTCAATCGAAATTGATTCAAAGGGTGAACCCATCGTTCGATGTTCAAATGAATTTTTGATTGCTTTCAATCTTTGCGAGTGTGTTGGACATACCTTGTCACATGCTCCTCTCAAGTATGAAGTCAATCAAAATTGATTGAAAGGGTGAACCCATCGTTCGATGTTCAAATGATCTTTGATTGCTTTCAAACATTGCGAGTGTGTTGGACATACCTTGTCAGAGGTACGTGTCGAGTATCAGGTCAATCGAAATTGATTGAAAGGGTGAACCCATCGTTCGATGTTCAAATGAATTTTGATTGCTTTCAATCTTTGCGAGTGTGTTGGACATACCTTGTCACATGCTCCTCTCAAGTATGAGTCAATCGAAATTGATTGAAAGGGTGAACCCATCGTTCGATGTTCAAATGAATTTTGATTGCTTTCAAACTTTGCGAGTGTGTTGGACATACCTTGTCACATGCTCCTCTCAAGTATGAAGTCAATCAAAATTGATTGAAAGGGTGAACCCATCGTTCGATGTTCAAATGATTTTTGATTGCTTTCAAACATTGCGAGTGTGTTGGACATACCTTGTCAGAGGTACGTGTCGAGTATCAGGTCAATCGAAATTGATTCAAAGGGTGAACCCATCGTTCGATGTTCAAATGAATTTTTGATTGCTTTCAATCTTTGCGAGTGTGTTGGACATACCTTGTCACATGCTCCTCTCAAGTATGAAGTCAATCAAAATTGATTGAAAGGGTGAACCCATCGTTCGATGTTCAAATGATTTTTGATTGCTTTCAATCTTTGCGAGTGTGTTGGACATACCTTGTCACATGCTCCTCTCAAGTATGAAGTCAATCAAATTGATTGAAAGGGTGAACCCATCGTTCGATGTTCAAATGATCTTTGATTGCTTTCAAACATTGCGAGTGTGTTGGACATACCTTGTCAGAGGTACGTGTCGAGTATCAGGTCAATCGAAATTGATTCAAAGGGTGAACCCATCGTTCGATGTTCAAATGAATTTTTGATTGCTTTCAATCTTTGCGAGTGTGTTGGACATACCTTGTCACATGCTCCTCTCAAGTATGAAGTCAATCAAAATTGATTGAAAGGGTGAACCCATCGTTCGATGTTCAAATGATCTTTGATTGCTTTCAAACATTGCGAGTGTGTTGGACATACCTTGTCAGAGGTACGTGTCGAGTATCAGGTCAATCGAAATTGATTCAAAGGGTGAACCCATCGTTCGATGTTCAAATGAATTTTTGATTGCTTTCAATCTTTGCGAGTGTGTTGGACATACCTTGTCACATGCTCCTCTCAAGTATGAAGTCAATCAAAATTGATTGAAAGGGTGAACCCATCGTTCGATGTTCAAATGATTTTTGATTGCTTTCAAACATTGCGAGTGTGTTGGACATACCTTGTCACATGCTCCTCTCAAGTATGAAGTCAATCAAAATTGATTGAAAGGGTGAACCCATCGTTCGATGTTCAAATGATCTTTGATTGCTTTCAAACATTGCGAGTGTGTTGGACATACCTTGTCAGAGGTACGTGTCAAGTATCAGGTCAATCGAAATTGATTCAAAGGGTGAACCCATCGTTCGATGTTCAAATGAATTTTGATTGCTTTCAATCTTTGCGAGTGTGTTGGACATACCTTGTCACATGCTCCTCTCAAGTATGAAGTCAATCAAAATTGATTGAAAGGGTGAACCCATCGTTCGATGTTCAAATGATTTTTGATTGCTTCAAACATTGCGAGTGTGTTGGACATACCTTGTCAGAGGTACGTGTCGAGTATCAGGTCAATCGAAATTGATTGAAAGGGTGAACCCATCGTTCGATGTTCAAATGAATTTTTGATTGCTTTCAATCTTTGCGAGTGTGTTGGACATACCTTGTCACATGCTCCTCTCAAGTATGAGTCAATCGAAATTGATTGAAAGGGTGAACCCATCGTTCGATGTTCAAATGAATTTTTGATTGCTTTCAATCTTTGCGAGTGTGTTGGACATACCTTGTCACATGCTCCTCTCAAGTATGAAGTCAATCAAAATTGATTGAAAGGGTGAACCCATCGTTCGATGTTCAAATGAATTTTTGATTGCTTTCAAACATTGCGAGTGTGTTGGACATACCTTGTCAGAGGTACGTGTCGAGTATGGTCAATCGAAATTGATTCAAAGGGTGAACCCATCGTTCGATGTTCAAATGAATTTTGATTGCTTTCAATCTTTGCGAGTGTGTTGGACATACCTTGTCACATGCTCCTCTCAAGTATGAAGTCAATCAAAATTGATTGAAAGGGTGAACCCATCGTTCGATGTTCAAATGAATTTTGATTGCTTTCAATCTTTGCGAGTGTGTTGGACATACCTTGTCACATGCTCCTCTCAAGTATGAAGTCAATCAAAATTGATTGAAAGGGTGAACCCATCGTTCGATGTTCAAATGAATTTTTGATTGCTTTCAATCTTTGCGAGTGTGTTGGACATACCTTGTCACATGCTCCTCTCAAGTATGAAGTCAATCAAAATTGATTGAAAGGGTGAACCCATCGTTCGATGTTCAAATGATTTTTGATTGCTTTCAAACATTGCGAGTGTGTTGGACATACCTTGTCAGAGGTACGTGTCGAGTATCAGTCAATCGAAATTGATTCAAAGGGTGAACCCATCGTTCGATGTTCAAATGAATTTTTGATTGCTTTCAATCTTTGCGAGTGTGTTGGACATACCTTGTCACATGCTCCTCTCAAGTATGAAGTCAATCAAAATTGATTGAAAGGGTGAACCCATCGTTCGATGTTCAAATGATTTTTGATTGCTTTCAAATTTGCGAGTGTGTTGGACATACCTTGTCACATGCTCCTCTCAAGTATGAAGTCAATCAAAATTGATTGAAAGGGTGAACCCATCGTTCGATGTTCAAATGATTTTTGATTGCTTTCAAACATTGCGAGTGTGTTGGACATACCTTGTCAGAGGTACGTGTCAAGTATCAGTCAATCGAAATTGATTCAAAGGGTGAACCCATCGTTCGATGTTCAAATGAATTTTTGATTGCTTTCAATCTTTGCGAGTGTGTTGGACATACCTTGTCACATGCTCCTCTCAAGTATGAAGTCAATCAAAATTGATTGAAAGGGTGAACCCATCGTTCGATGTTCAAATGATCTTTGATTGCTTCCAAACATTGCGAGTGTGTTGGACATACCTTGTCAGAGGTACGTGTCGAGTATCAGGTCAATCGAAATTGATTCAAAGGGTGAACCCATCGTTCGATGTTCAAATGAATTTTTGATTGCTTTCAATCTTTGCGAGTGTGTTGGACATACCTTGTCACATGCTCCTCTCAAGTATGAAGTCAATCAAAATTGATTGAAAGGGTGAACCCATCGTTCGATGTTCAAATGATTTTGATTGCTTTCAAACATTGCGAGTGTGTTGGACATACCTTGTCAGAGGTACGTGTCGAGTATCAGGTCAATCGAGGTCAATCGAAAAAGATTCAAAGGGTGAACCCATCGTTCGATGTTCAAATGAATTTTTGATTGCTTTCAATCTTTGCGAGTGTGTTGGACATACCTTGTCACATGCTCCTCTCAAGTATGAAGTCAATCAAAATTGATTGAAAGGGGTGAACCCATCGTTCGATGTTCAAATGATTTTTGATTGCTTTCAATCTTTGCGAGTGTGTTGGACATACCTTGTCACATGCTCCTCTCAAGTATGAAGTCAATCAAAATTGATTGAAAGGGTGAACCCATCGTTCGATGTTCAAATGATTTTTGATTGCTTTCAAACATTGCGAGTGTGTTGGACATACCTTGTCAGAGGTACGTGTCGAGTATCAGGTCAATCGAAATTGATTCAAAGGGTGAACCCATCGTTCGATGTTCAAATGAATTTTTGATTGCTTTCAATCTTTGCGAGTGTGTTGGACATACCTTGTCACATGCTCCTCTCAAGTATGAAGTCAATCAAAATTGATTGAAAGGGTGAACCCATCGTTCGATGTTCAAATGATTTTTGATTGCTTTCAATCTTTGCGAGTGTGTTGGACATACCTTGTCACATGCTCCTCTCAAGTATGAAGTCAATCAAAATTGATTGAAAGGGTGAACCCATCGTTCGATGTTCAAATGATTTTTGATTGCTTTCAAACATTGCGAGTGTGTTGGACATACCTTGTCAGAGGTACGTGTCGAGTATCAGGTCAATCGAAATTGATTCAAAGGGTGAACCCATCGTTCGATGTTCAAATGAATTTTGATTGCTTTCAATCTTTGCGAGTGTGTTGGACATACCTTGTCACATGCTCCTCTCAAGTATGAAGTCAATCAAAATTGATTGAAAGGGTGAACCCATCGTTCGATGTTCAAATGATTTTTGATTGCTTTCAACATTGCGAGTGTGTTGGACATACCTTGTCACATGCTCCTCTCAAGTATGAAGTCAATCAAAATTGATTGAAAGGGTGAACCCATCGTTCGATGTTCAAATGATTTTGATTGCTTTCAAACATTGCGAGTGTGTTGGACATACCTTGTCAGAGGTACGTGTCGAGTATCATGTCAATCGAAATTGATTCAAAGGGTGAACCCATCGTTCGATGTTCAAATGAATTTTTGATTGCTTTCAATCTTTGCGAGTGTGTTGGACATACCTTGTCACATGCTCCTCTCAAGTATGAAGTCAATCAAAATTGATTGAAAGGGTGAACCCATCGTTCGATGTTCAAATGATTTTGATTGCTTTCAAACATTGCGAGTGTGTTGGACATACCTTGTCAGAGGTACGTGTCGAGTATCAGGTCAATCGAAATTGATTCAAAGGGTGAACCCATCGTTCGATGTTCAAATGAATTTTTGATTGCTTTCAATCTTTGCGAGTGTGTTGGACATACCTTGTCACATGCTCCTCTCAAGTATGAAGTCAATCAAAATTGATTGAAAGGGTGAACCCATCGTTCGATGTTCAAATGATTTTTGATTGCTTTCAACATTGCGAGTGTGTTGGACATACCTTGTCACATGCTCCTCTCAAGTATGAAGTCAATCAAAATTGATTGAAAGGGTGAACCCATCGTTCGATGTTCAAATGATTTTTGATTGCTTTCAAACATTGCGAGTGTGTTGGACATACCTTGTCAGAGGTACGTGTCAAGTATCAGTCAATCGAAATTGATTCAAAGGGTGAACCCATCGTTCGATGTTCAAATGAATTTTTGATTGCTTTCAATCTTTGCGAGTGTGTTGGACATACCTTGTCACATGCTCCTCTCAAGTATGAAGTCAATCAAAATTGATTGAAAGGGTGAACCCATCGTTCGATGTTCAAATGATTTTTGATTGCTTTCAAACATTGCGAGTGTGTTGGACATACCTTGTCACATGCTCCTCTCAAGTATGAAGGTCAATCAAAATTGATTGAAAGGGTGAACCCATCGTTCGATGTTCAAATGATTTTGATTGCTTTCAATCATTGCGAGTGTGTTGGACATACCTTGTCACATCCTCTCAAGTATGAAGTCAATCAAAATTGATTCAAAGGGTGAACCCATCGTTCGATGTTCAAATGAATTTTTGATTGCTTTCAATCTTTGCGAGTGTGTTGGACATACCTTGTCACATGCTCCTCTCAAGTATGAAGTCAATCAAAATTGATTGAAAGGGTGAACCCATCGTTCGATGTTCAAATGATTTTGATTGCTTTCAAACATTGCGAGTGTGTTGGACATACCTTGTCAGAGGTACGTGTCAAGTATCAGGTCAATCGAAATTGATTCAAAGGGTGAACCCATCGTTCGATGTTCAAATGAATTTTTGATTGCTTTCAATCTTTGCGAGTGTGTTGGACATACCTTGTCACATGCTCCTCTCAAGTATGAAGTCAATCAAAATTGATTGAAAGGGTGAACCCATCGTTCGATGTTCAAATGATTTTTGATTGCTTTCAAACTTTGCGAGTGTGTTGGACATACCTTGTCACATGCTCCTCTCAAGTATGAAGTCAATCAAAATTGATTGAAAGGGTGAACCCATCGTTCGATGTTCAAATGATTTTTGATTGCTTTCAAACATTGCGAGTGTGTTGGACATACCTTGTCAGAGGTACGTGTCGAGTATCAGGTCAATCGAAATTGATTCAAAGGGTGAACCCATCGTTCGATGTTCAAATGATTTTTGATTGCTTTCAATCTTTGCGAGTGTGTTGGACATACCTTGTCACATGCTCCTCTCAAGTATGAGTCAATCAAATTGATTGAAAGGGTGAACCCATCGTTCGATGTTCAAATGATTTTTGATTGCTTTCAAACATTGCGAGTGTGTTGGACATACCTTGTCACATGCTCCTCTCAAGTATGAAGTCAATCAAAATTGATTGAAAGGGTGAACCCATCGTTCGATGTTCAAATGATCTTTTGATTGCTTTCAAACATTTGCGAGTGTGTTGGACATACCTTGTCAGAGGTACGTGTCGAGTATCAGGTCAATCGAAATTGATTCAAAGGGTGAACCCATCGTTCGATGTTCAAATGAATTTTGATTGCTTTCAATCTTTGCGAGTGTGTTGGACATACCTTGTCACATGCTCCTCTCAAGTATGAAGTCAATCAAAATTGATTGAAAGGGTGAACCCATCGTTCGATGTTCAAATGATCTTTGATTGCTTTCAAACATTGCGAGTGTGTTGGACATACCTTGTCAGAGGTACGTGTCGAGTATCAGGTCAATCGAATTGATTCAAGGGTGAACCCATCGTTCGATGTTCAAATGAATTTTGATTGCTTTCAATCTTTGCGAGTGTGTTGGACATACCTTGTCACATGCTCCTCTCAAGTATGAAGTCAATCAAAATTGATTGAAAGGGTGAACCCATCGTTCGATGTTCAAATGATTTTGATTGCTTTCAAACATTTGCGAGTGTGTTGGACATACCTTGTCACATGCTCCTCTCAAGTATGAAGTCAATCAAAATTGATTGAAAGGGTGAACCATCGTTCGATGTTCAAATGATTTTTGATTGCTTTCAAACATGCGAGTGTGTTGGACATACCTTGTCAGAGGTACGTGTCAGTATGAAGTCAATCGAAAATTGATTCAAAGGGTGAACCCATCGTTCGATGTTCAAATGAATTTTTGATTGCTTTCAATCTTTGCGAGTGTGTTGGACATACCTTGTCACATGCTCCTCTCAAGTATGAAGTCAATCAAAATTGATTGAAAGGGTGAACCCATCGTTCGATGTTCAAATGATTTTTGATTGCTTTCAACATGCGAGTGTGTTGGACATACCTTGTCACATGCTCCTCTCAAGTATGAAGTCAATCAAAATTGATTGAAAGGGTGAACCCATCGTTCGATGTTCAAATGATTTTTGATTGCTTTCAAACTTTGCGAGTGTGTTGGACATACCTTGTCACATGCTCCTCTCAAGTATGAAGTCAATCAAAATTGATTGAAAGGGTGAACCCATCGTTCGATGTTCAAATGATTTTTGATTGCTTTCAAACATTGCGAGTGTGTTGGACATACCTTGTCAGAGGTACGTGTCGAGTATCATGTCAATCGAAATTGATTCAAAGGGTGAACCCATCGTTCGATGTTCAAATGAATTTTTGATTGCTTTCAATCTTTGCGAGTGTGTTGGACATACCTTGTCACATGCTCCTCTCAAGTATGAAGTCAATCAAAATTGATTGAAAGGGTGAACCCATCGTTCGATGTTCAAATGATTTTTGATTGCTTTCAAACATTGCGAGTGTGTTGGACATACCTTGTCACATGCTCCTCTCAAGTATGAAGTCAATCAAAATTGATTGAAAGGGTGAACCCATCGTTCGATGTTCAAATGATTTTTGATTGCTTTCAAACATTGCGAGTGTGTTGGACATACCTTGTCAGAGGTACGTGTCAAGTATGAAGTCAATCGAAATTGATTCAAAGGGTGAACCCATCGTTCGATGTTCAAATGAATTTTTGATTGCTTTCAATCTTTGCGAGTGTGTTGGACATACCTTGTCACATGCTCCTCTCAAGTATGAAGTCAATCAAAATTGATTGAAAGGGTGAACCCATCGTTCGATGTTCAAATGATCTTTTGATTGCTTTCAAACATTGCGAGTGTGTTGGACATACCTTGTCAGAGGTACGTGTCGAGTATCAGGTCAATCGAATTGATTCAAAGGGTGAACCCATCGTTCGATGTTCAAATGAATTTTTGATTGCTTTCAATCTTTGCGAGTGTGTTGGACATACCTTGTCACATGCTCCTCTCAAGTATGAAGTCAATCAAAATTGATTGAAAGGGTGAACCCATCGTTCGATGTTCAAATGATTTTTGATTGCTTTCAAACATTGCGAGTGTGTTGGACATACCTTGTCAGAGGTACGTGTCAAGTATCAAGTCAATCGAAATTGATTGAAAGGGTGAACCCATCGTTCGATGTTCAAATGAATTTTTGATTGCTTTCAAACTTTGCGAGTGTGTTGGACATACCTTGTCACATGCTCCTCTCAAGTATGAGGTCAATCGAAATTGATTCAAAGGGTGAACCCATCGTTCGATGTTCAAATGAATTTTTGATTGCTTTCAATCTTTGCGAGTGTGTTGGACATACCTTGTCACATGCTCCTCTCAAGTATGAAGTCAATCAAAATTGATTGAAAGGGTGAACCCATCGTTCGATGTTCAAATGATTTTTGATTGCTTTCAAACATTGCGAGTGTGTTGGACATACCTTGTCAGAGGTACGTGTCGAGTATCAGGTCAATCGAAATTGATTCAAAGGGTGAACCCATCGTTCGATGTTCAAATGAATTTTTGATTGCTTTCAATCTTTGCGAGTGTGTTGGACATACCTTGTCACATGCTCCTCTCAAGTATGAAGTCAATCAAAATTGATTGAAAGGGTGAACCATCGTTCGATGTTCAAATGATTTTTGATTGCTTTCAACATTGCGAGTGTGTTGGACATACCTTGTCACATGCTCCTCTCAAGTATGAAGTCAATCAAAATTGATTGAAAGGGTGAACCCATCGTTCGATGTTCAAATGATCTTTGATTGCTTTCAAACTTGCGAGTGTGTTGGACATACCTTGTCAGAGGTACTCTCAAGTATCAGGTCAATCGAAATTGATTCAAAGGGTGAACCCATCGTTCGATGTTCAAATGAATTTTTGATTGCTTTCAATCTTTGCGAGTGTGTTGGACATACCTTGTCACATGCTCCTCTCAAGTATGAAGTCAATCAAAATTGATTGAAAGGGTGAACCCATCGTTCGATGTTCAAATGATCTTTGATTGCTTTCAAACATTGCGAGTGTGTTGGACATACCTTGTCAGAGGTACGTGTCGAGTATCAGGTCAATCGAAATTGATTCAAAGGGTGAACCCATCGTTCGATGTTCAAATGAATTTTTGATTGCTTTCAATCTTTGCGAGTGTGTTGGACATACCTTGTCACATGCTCCTCTCAAGTATGAAGTCAATCAAAATTGATTGAAAGGGTGAACCCATCGTTCGATGTTCAAATGATCTTGATTGCTTTCAAACATTGCGAGTGTGTTGGACATACCTTGTCAGAGGTACGTGTGTCGAGTATCAGGTCAATCGAAATTGATTCAAAGGGTGAACCCATCGTTCGATGTTCAAATGAATTTTTGATTGCTTTCAATCTTTGCGAGTGTGTTGGACATACCTTGTCACATGCTCCTCTCAAGTATGAAGTCAATCAAAATTGATTGAAAGGGGTGAACCCATCGTTCGATGTTCAAATGATTTTTGATTGCTTTCAAACATTGCGAGTGTGTTGGACATACCTTGTCAGAGGTACGTGTCGAGTATCAGGTCAATCGAAATTGATTCAAAGGGTGAACCCATCGTTCGATGTTCAAATGATTTTTGATTGCTTTCAATCTTTGCGAGTGTGTTGGACATACCTTGTCACATGCTCCTCTCAAGTATGAAGTCAATCAAAATTGATTGAAAGGGTGAACCCATCGTTCGATGTTCAAATGATTTTTTGATTGCTTTCAAACATTGCGAGTGTGTTGGACATACCTTGTCACATGCTCCTCTCAAGTATGAAGTCAATCAAAATTGATTGAAAGGGTGAACCCATCGTTCGATGTTCAAATGATTTTTGATTGCTTTCAAACATTGCGAGTGTGTTGGACATACCTTGTCAGAGGTACGTGTCAAGTATCAGGTCAATCGAAATTGATTCAAAGGGTGAACCCATCGTTCGATGTTCAAATGAATTTTTGATTGCTTTCAATCTTTGCGAGTGTGTTGGACATACCTTGTCACATGCTCCTCTCAAGTATGAAGTCAATCGAAATTGATTGAAAGGGTGAACCCATCGTTCGATGTTCAAATGAATTTTGATTGCTTTCAATCTTTGCGAGTGTGTTGGACATACCTTGTCACATGCTCCTCTCAAGTATGAAGTCAATCAAATTGATTGAAAGGGTGAACCCATCGTTCGATGTTCAAATGATTTTTGATTGCTTTCAAACATTGCGAGTGTGTTGGACATACCTTGTCAGAGGTACGTGTCGAGTATGAGGTCAATCGAAATTGATTCAAAGGGTGAACCATCGTTCGATGTTCAAATGAATTTTTGATTGCTTTCAATCTTTGCGAGTGTGTTGGACATACCTTGTCACATGCTCCTCTCAAGTATGAAGTCAATCAAAATTGATTGAAAGGGTGAACCATCGTTCGATGTTCAAATGATTTTTGATTGCTTTCAAACATTGCGAGTGTGTTGGACATACCTTGTCAGATGGTACTGTCAAGTATCAGGTCAATCAAAATTGATTCAAAGGGTGAACCCATCGTTCGATGTTCAAATGATTTTTTGATTGCTTTCAATCTTTGCGAGTGTGTTGGACATACCTTGTCACATGCTCCTCTCAAGTATGAGGTCAATCGAAATTGATTGAAAGGGTGAACCCATCGTTCGATGTTCAAATGATTTTTGATTGCTTTCAATCTTGCGAGTGTGTTGGACATACCTTGTCACATGCTCCTCTCAAGTATGAAGTCAATCAAAATTGATTGAAAGGGTGAACCCATCGTTCGATGTTCAAATGATTTTGATTGCTTTCAAACATTGCGAGTGTGTTGGACATACCTTGTCAGAGGTACGTGTCAAGTATCAGGTCAATCGAAATTGATTCAAAGGGTGAACCCATCGTTCGATGTTCAAATGAATTTTTGATTGCTTTCAATCTTTGCGAGTGTGTTGGACATACCTTGTCACATGCTCCTCTCAAGTATGAAGTCAATCAAAATTGATTGAAAGGGTGAACCCATCGTTCGATGTTCAAATGATCTTTGATTGCTTCAAACATTGCGAGTGTGTTGGACATACCTTGTCAGAGGTACGTGTCGAGTATCAGGTCAATCGAAATTGATTCAAAGGGTGAACCCATCGTTCGATGTTCAAATGAATTTTTGATTGCTTTCAATCTTTGCGAGTGTGTTGGACATACCTTGTCACATGCTCCTCTCAAGTATGAAGTCAATCAAATTGATTGAAAGGGTGAACCCATCGTTCGATGTTCAAATGAATTTTTGATTGCTTTCAAACATTGCGAGTGTGTTGGACATACCTTGTCACATGCTCCTCTCAAGTATGAATCAATCAAAATTGATTCAAAGGGTGAACCCATCGTTCGATGTTCAAATGATTTTTGATTGCTTTCAACATTGCGAGTGTGTTGGACATACCTTGTCAGAGGTACGTGTCGAGTATCAGGTCAATCGAAATTGATTCAAAGGGTGAACCCATCGTTCGATGTTCAAATGAATTTTTGATTGCTTTCAATCTTTGCGAGTGTGTTGGACATACCTTGTCACATGCTCCTCTCAAGTATGAAGTCAATCAAAATTGATTGAAAGGGTGAACCCATCGTTCGATGTTCAAATGATTTTTGATTGCTTTCAAACATTGCGAGTGTGTTGGACATACCTTGTCACATGCTCCTCTCAAGTATGAAGTCAATCAAAATTGATTGAAAGGGTGAACCCATCGTTCGATGTTCAAATGATTTTGATTGCTTTCAAACATTGCGAGTGTGTTGGACATACCTTGTCAGAGGTACGTGTCGAGTATCAGGTCAATCGAAATTGATTCAAGGGTGAACCCATCGTTCGATGTTCAAATGAATTTTTGATTGCTTTCAATCTTTGCGAGTGTGTTGGACATACCTTGTCACATGCTCCTCTCAAGTATGAAGTCAATCAAAATTGATTGAAAGGGTGAACCCATCGTTCGATGTTCAAATGATTTTTGATTGCTTTCAAACATTGCGAGTGTGTTGGACATACCTTGTCACATGCTCCTCTCAAGTATGAAGTCAATCAAAATTGATTGAAAGGGTGAACCCATCGTTCGATGTTCAAATGATCTTTGATTGCTTTCAAACATTGCGAGTGTGTTGGACATACCTTGTCAGAGTACGTGTCAAGTCAAGTATCAGTCAATCGAAATTGATTCAAAGGGTGAACCCATCGTTCGATGTTCAAATGAATTTTTGATTGCTTTCAATCTTTGCGAGTGTGTTGGACATACCTTGTCACATGCTCCTCTCAAGTATGAGGTCAATCGAAATTGATTGAAAGGGTGAACCCATCGTTCGATGTTCAAATGAATTTTTGATTGCTTTCAATCTTTGCGAGTGTGTTGGACATACCTTGTCACATGCTCCTCTCAAGTATGAAGTCAATCAAAATTGATTGAAAGGGTGAACCCATCGTTCGATGTTCAAATGAATTTTTGATTGCTTTCAAACATTGCGAGTGTGTTGGACATACCTTGTCAGAGGTACGTGTCAGTATGAGGTCAATCGAAATTGATTCAAAGGGTGAACCCATCGTTCGATGTTCAAATGAATTTTGATTGCTTTCAATCTTTGCGAGTGTGTTGGACATACCTTGTCACATGCTCCTCTCAAGTATGAAGTCAATCAAAATTGATTGAAAGGGTGAACCCATCGTTCGATGTTCAAATGATTTTGATTGCTTTCAAACATTGCGAGTGTGTTGGACATACCTTGTCAGAGGTACGTGTCGAGTATCAGGTCAATCGAAATTGATTCAAAGGGTGAACCCATCGTTCGATGTTCAAATGAATTTTTGATTGCTTTCAATCTTTGCGAGTGTGTTGGACATACCTTGTCACATGCTCCTCTCAAGTATGAAGTCAATCAAAATTGATTGAAAGGGTGAACCCATCGTTCGATGTTCAAATGATTTTTGATTGCTTTCAATCTTTGCGAGTGTGTTGGACATACCTTGTCACATGCTCCTCTCAAGTATGAAGTCAATCAAAATTGATTGAAAGGGTGAACCCATCGTTCGATGTTCAAATGAATTTTTGATTGCTTTCAAACATTGCGAGTGTGTTGGACATACCTTGTCAGAGGTACGTGTCAAGTATCAAGTCAATCGAAATTGATTCAAAGGGTGAACCCATCGTTCGATGTTCAAATGAATTTTTGATTGCTTTCAATCTTTGCGAGTGTGTTGGACATACCTTGTCACATGCTCCTCTCAAGTATGAAGTCAATCAAAATTGATTGAAAGGGTGAACCCATCGTTCGATGTTCAAATGATCTTTGATTGCTTTCAAACATTGCGAGTGTGTTGGACATACCTTGTCAGAGGTACGTGTCGAGTATCAGGTCAATCGAATTGATTGAAAGGGTGAACCCATCGTTCGATGTTCAAATGAATTTTTGATTGCTTTCAATCTTTGCGAGTGTGTTGGACATACCTTGTCACATGCTCCTCTCAAGTATGAAGTCAATCGAAATTGATTGAAAGGGTGAACCCATCGTTCGATGTTCAAATGAATTTTTGATTGCTTTCAATCTTGCGAGTGTGTTGGACATACCTTGTCACATGCTCCTCTCAAGTATGAAGTCAATCAAAATTGATTGAAAGGGTGAACCCATCGTTCGATGTTCAAATGATTTTGATTGCTTTCAAACATTGCGAGTGTGTTGGACATACCTTGTCAGAGGTACGTGTCGAGTATCAGGTCAATCGAAATTGATTCAAAGGGTGAACCCATCGTTCGATGTTCAAATGAATTTTTGATTGCTTTCAATCTTTGCGAGTGTGTTGGACATACCTTGTCACATGCTCCTCTCAAGTATGAAGTCAATCAAAATGATTGAAAGGGTGAACCCATCGTTCGATGTTCAAATGATTTTTGATTGCTTTCAAACATTGCGAGTGTGTTGGACATACCTTGTCACATGCTCCTCTCAAGTATGAAGTCAATCAAAATTGATTGAAAGGGTGAACCCATCGTTCGATGTTCAAATGATTTTGATTGCTTTCAAACATTGCGAGTGTGTTGGACATACCTTGTCAGAGGTACGTGTCAGTATCAGGTCAATCGAAATTGATTCAAAGGGTGAACCCATCGTTCGATGTTCAAATGAATTTTTGATTGCTTTCAATCTTTGCGAGTGTGTTGGACATACCTTGTCACATGCTCCTCTCAAGTATGAAGTCAATCAAAATTGATTGAAAGGGTGAACCCATCGTTCGATGTTCAAATGATTTTTGATTGCTTTCAAACATTGCGAGTGTGTTGGACATACCTTGTCACATGCTCCTCTCAAGTATGAAGTCAATCAAAATTGATTGAAAGGGTGAACCCATCGTTCGATGTTCAAATGATTTTGATTGCTTTCAAACATTGCGAGTGTGTTGGACATACCTTGTCAGAGGTACGTGTCAAGTATCAGGTCAATCGAAATTGATTCAAAGGGTGAACCCATCGTTCGATGTTCAAATGAATTTTGATTGCTTTCAATCTTTGCGAGTGTGTTGGACATACCTTGTCACATGCTCCTCTCAAGTATGAAGTCAATCAAAATTGATTGAAAGGGTGAACCCATCGTTCGATGTTCAAATGATCTTTGATTGCTTTCAAACATTGCGAGTGTGTTGGACATACCTTGTCAGAGGTACGTGTCGAGTATCAGGTCAATCGAAATTGATTCAAAGGGTGAACCCATCGTTCGATGTTCAAATGAATTTTTGATTGCTTTCAATCTTTGCGAGTGTGTTGGACATACCTTGTCACATGCTCCTCTCAAGTATGAAGTCAATCAAAATTGATTGAAAGGGTGAACCCATCGTTCGATGTTCAAATGATCTTTGATTGCTTTCAAACATTGCGAGTGTGTTGGACATACCTTGTCAGAGGTACGTGTCGAGTATCAGGTCAATCGAAATTGATTGAAAGGGTGAACCCATCGTTCGATGTTCAAATGAATTTTTGATTGCTTTCAATCTTTGCGAGTGTGTTGGACATACCTTGTCACATGCTCCTCTCAAGTATGAGTCAATCGAAATTGATTCAAAGGGTGAACCCATCGTTCGATGTTCAAATGAATTTTTGATTGCTTTCAATCTTTGCGAGTGTGTTGGACATACCTTGTCACATGCTCCTCTCAAGTATGAAGTCAATCAAAATTGATTGAAAGGGTGAACCCATCGTTCGATGTTCAAATGATCTTTGATTGCTTTCAAACATTGCGAGTGTGTTGGACATACCTTGTCAGAGGTACGTGTCGAGTATCAGGTCAATCGAAATTGATTCAAAGGGTGAACCCATCGTTCGATGTTCAAATGAATTTTTGATTGCTTTCAATCTTTGCGAGTGTGTTGGACATACCTTGTCACATGCTCCTCTCAAGTATGAAGTCAATCAAAATGATTGAAAGGGTGAACCCATCGTTCGATGTTCAAATGATTTTGATTGCTTTCAAACATTGCGAGTGTGTTGGACATACCTTGTCACATGCTCCTCTCAAGTATGAAGTCAATCAAATTGATTGAAAGGGTGAACCCATCGTTCGATGTTCAAATGATTTTTGATTGCTTTCAAACATTGCGAGTGTGTTGGACATACCTTGTCAGAGGTACGTGTCAAGTATCAAGTCAATCGAAATTGATTCAAAGGGTGAACCCATCGTTCGATGTTCAAATGAATTTTTGATTGCTTTCAATCTTTGCGAGTGTGTTGGACATACCTTGTCACATGCTCCTCTCAAGTATGAAGTCAATCAAAATTGATTGAAAGGGTGAACCCATCGTTCGATGTTCAAATGATCTTTGATTGCTTTCAAACATTGCGAGTGTGTTGGACATACCTTGTCAGAGGTACGTGTCGAGTATCAGGTCAATCGAAATTGATTGAAAGGGTGAACCCATCGTTCGATGTTCAAATGAATTTTTGATTGCTTTCAATCTTTGCGAGTGTGTTGGACATACCTTGTCACATGCTCCTCTCAAGTATGAGGTCAATCGAAAATTGATTCAAAGGGTGAACCCATCGTTCGATGTTCAAATGAATTTTTGATTGCTTTCAATCTTTGCGAGTGTGTTGGACATACCTTGTCACATGCTCCTCTCAAGTATGAAGTCAATCAAAATTGATTGAAAGGGTGAACCCATCGTTCGATGTTCAAATGATTTTTGATTGCTTTCAAACATTGCGAGTGTGTTGGACATACCTTGTCAGAGGTACGTGTCGAGTATCAGGTCAATCGAAATTGATTCAAAGGGTGAACCCATCGTTCGATGTTCAAATGAATTTTTGATTGCTTTCAATCTTTGCGAGTGTGTTGGACATACCTTGTCACATGCTCCTCTCAAGTATGAAGTCAATCAAAATTGATTGAAAGGGTGAACCCATCGTTCGATGTTCAAATGATTTTTGATTGCTTTCAAACATTGCGAGTGTGTTGGACATACCTTGTCACATGCTCCTCTCAAGTATGAAGTCAATCAAAATTGATTGAAAGGGTGAACCCATCGTTCGATGTTCAAATGATTTTTGATTGCTTTCAAACATTGCGAGTGTGTTGGACATACCTTGTCAGAGGTACGTGTCAAGTATCAGGTCAATCGAAATTGATTCAAAGGGTGAACCCATCGTTCGATGTTCAAATGAATTTTTGATTGCTTTCAATCTTTGCGAGTGTGTTGGACATACCTTGTCACATGCTCCTCTCAAGTATGAAGTCAATCAAAATTGATTGAAAGGGTGAACCCATCGTTCGATGTTCAAATGATCTTTGATTGCTTTCAAACATTGCGAGTGTGTTGGACATACCTTGTCAGAGGTACGTGTCGAGTATCAGGTCAATCGAAATTGATTCAAAGGGTGAACCCATCGTTCGATGTTCAAATGAATTTTTGATTGCTTTCAAATTGCGAGTGTGTTGGACATACCTTGTCACATGCTCCTCTCAAGTATGAAGTCAATCAAAATTGATTGAAAGGGTGAACCCATCGTTCGATGTTCAAATGATCTTTGATTGCTTTCAAACATTGCGAGTGTGTTGGACATACCTTGTCAGAGGTACGTGTCGAGTATCAGTCAATCGAAATTGATTGAAAGGGTGAACCCATCGTTCGATGTTCAAATGAATTTTTGATTGCTTTCAATCTTTGCGAGTGTGTTGGACATACCTTGTCACATGCTCCTCTCAAGTATGAGGTCAATCGAAATTGATTCAAAGGGTGAACCCATCGTTCGATGTTCAAATGAATTTTTGATTGCTTTCAATCTTTGCGAGTGTGTTGGACATACCTTGTCACATGCTCCTCTCAAGTATGAAGTCAATCAAAATTGATTGAAAGGGTGAACCCATCGTTCGATGTTCAAATGATTTTGATTGCTTTCAAACATTGCGAGTGTGTTGGACATACCTTGTCAGAGGTACGTGTCGAGTATCAGGTCAATCGAAATTGATTCAAAGGGTGAACCCATCGTTCGATGTTCAAATGAATTTTTGATTGCTTTCAATCTTTGCGAGTGTGTTGGACATACCTTGTCACATGCTCCTCTCAAGTATGAAGTCAATCAAAATTGATTGAAAGGGTGAACCCATCGTTCGATGTTCAAATGATTTTTGATTGCTTTCAAACATTGCGAGTGTGTTGGACATACCTTGTCACATGCTCCTCTCAAGTATGAAGTCAATCAAAATTGATTGAAAGGGTGAACCCATCGTTCGATGTTCAAATGATCTTTGATTGCTTTCAAACATTGCGAGTGTGTTGGACATACCTTGTCAGAGGTACGTGTCAAGTATCATGTCAATCGAAATTGATTCAAAGGGTGAACCCATCGTTCGATGTTCAAATGAATTTTTGATTGCTTTCAATCTTTGCGAGTGTGTTGGACATACCTTGTCACATGCTCCTCTCAAGTATGAAGTCAATCAAAATTGATTGAAAGGGTGAACCCATCGTTCGATGTTCAAATGATCTTTGATTGCTTTCAAACATTGCGAGTGTGTTGGACATACCTTGTCAGAGGTACGTGTCGAGTATCAGGTCAATCGAAATTGATTCAAAGGGTGAACCCATCGTTCGATGTTCAAATGAATTTTTGATTGCTTTCAACATTGCGAGTGTGTTGGACATACCTTGTCACATGCTCCTCTCAAGTATGAAGTCAATCAAAATTGATTGAAAGGGTGAACCCATCGTTCGATGTTCAAATGATCTTTGATTGCTTTCAAACATTGCGAGTGTGTTGGACATACCTTGTCAGAGGTACGTGTCGAGTATCAGGTCAATCGAAATTGATTGAAAGGGTGAACCCATCGTTCGATGTTCAAATGAATTTTTGATTGCTTTCAATCTTTGCGAGTGTGTTGGACATACCTTGTCACATGCTCCTCTCAAGTATGAAGTCAATCGAAATTGATTGAAAGGGTGAACCCATCGTTCGATGTTCAAATGAATTTTTGATTGCTTTCAATCTTTGCGAGTGTGTTGGACATACCTTGTCACATGCTCCTCTCAAGTATGAAGTCAATCAAAATTGATTGAAAGGGTGAACCCATCGTTCGATGTTCAAATGATCTTTGATTGCTTTCAAACATTGCGAGTGTGTTGGACATACCTTGTCAGAGGTACGTGTCGAGTATCAGGTCAATCGAAATTGATTCAAAGGGTGAACCCATCGTTCGATGTTCAAATGAATTTTTGATTGCTTTCAATCTTTGCGAGTGTGTTGGACATACCTTGTCACATGCTCCTCTCAAGTATGAAGTCAATCAAAATTGATTGAAAGGGTGAACCCATCGTTCGATGTTCAAATGATTTTTGATTGCTTTCAAACATTGCGAGTGTGTTGGACATACCTTGTCACATGCTCCTCTCAAGTATGAAGTCAATCAAAATTGATTGAAAGGGTGAACCCATCGTTCGATGTTCAAATGATCTTTGATTGCTTTCAAACATTGCGAGTGTGTTGGACATACCTTGTCAGAGGTACGTGTCAAGTATCAGTCAATCGAAATTGATTCAAAGGGTGAACCCATCGTTCGATGTTCAAATGAATTTTTGATTGCTTTCAATCTTTGCGAGTGTGTTGGACATACCTTGTCACATGCTCCTCTCAAGTATGAAGTCAATCAAAATTGATTGAAAGGGTGAACCCATCGTTCGATGTTCAAATGATCTTTGATTGCTTTCAAACATTGCGAGTGTGTTGGACATACCTTGTCAGAGGTACGTGTCGAGTATCAGGTCAATCGAAATTGATTCAAAGGGTGAACCCATCGTTCGATGTTCAAATGAATTTTTGATTGCTTTCAAACATTGCGAGTGTGTTGGACATACCTTGTCACATGCTCCTCTCAAGTATGAAGTCAATCAAAATTGATTGAAAGGGTGAACCCATCGTTCGATGTTCAAATGATCTTTGATTGCTTTCAAACATTGCGAGTGTGTTGGACATACCTTGTCAGAGGTACGTGTCGAGTATCAGGTCAATCGAAATTGATTCAAAGGGTGAACCCATCGTTCGATGTTCAAATGAATTTTTGATTGCTTTCAATCTTTGCGAGTGTGTTGGACATACCTTGTCACATGCTCCTCTCAAGTATGAAGTCAATCAAAATTGATTGAAAGGGTGAACCCATCGTTCGATGTTCAAATGATCTTTGATTGCTTTCAAACATTGCGAGTGTGTTGGACATACCTTGTCAGAGGTACGTGTCGAGTATCAGGTCAATCGAAATTGATTCAAAGGGTGAACCCATCGTTCGATGTTCAAATGAATTTTTGATTGCTTTCAATCTTTGCGAGTGTGTTGGACATACCTTGTCACATGCTCCTCTCAAGTATGAAGTCAATCAAAATTGATTGAAAGGGTGAACCCATCGTTCGATGTTCAAATGATTTTTGATTGCTTTCAAACATTGCGAGTGTGTTGGACATACCTTGTCACATGCTCCTCTCAAGTATGAAGTCAATCAAAATTGATTGAAAGGGTGAACCCATCGTTCGATGTTCAAATGATCTTTGATTGCTTTCAAACATTGCGAGTGTGTTGGACATACCTTGTCAGAGGTACGTGTCAAGTATCAAGTCAATCGAAATTGATTCAAAGGGTGAACCCATCGTTCGATGTTCAAATGAATTTTTGATTGCTTTCAATCTTTGCGAGTGTGTTGGACATACCTTGTCACATGCTCCTCTCAAGTATGAGTCAATCGAAATTGATTCAAAGGGTGAACCCATCGTTCGATGTTCAAATGAATTTTTGATTGCTTTCAATCTTTGCGAGTGTGTTGGACATACCTTGTCACATGCTCCTCTCAAGTATGAAGTCAATCAAAATTGATTGAAAGGGTGAACCCATCGTTCGATGTTCAAATGAATTTTTGATTGCTTTCAAACATTGCGAGTGTGTTGGACATACCTTGTCAGAGGTACGTGTCGAGTATGAGGTCAATCGAAATTGATTCAAAGGGTGAACCCATCGTTCGATGTTCAAATGAATTTTTGATTGCTTTCAATCTTTGCGAGTGTGTTGGACATACCTTGTCACATGCTCCTCTCAAGTATGAAGTCAATCAAAATTGATTGAAAGGGTGAACCCATCGTTCGATGTTCAAATGATCTTTGATTGCTTTCAAACATTGCGAGTGTGTTGGACATACCTTGTCAGAGGTACGTGTCGAGTATCAGGTCAATCGAAATTGATTCAAAGGGTGAACCCATCGTTCGATGTTCAAATGAATTTTTGATTGCTTTCAATCTTTGCGAGTGTGTTGGACATACCTTGTCACATGCTCCTCTCAAGTATGAAGTCAATCAAAATTGATTGAAAGGGTGAACCCATCGTTCGATGTTCAAATGATTTTTGATTGCTTTCAATCTTTGCGAGTGTGTTGGACATACCTTGTCACATGCTCCTCTCAAGTATGAAGTCAATCAAAATTGATTGAAAGGGTGAACCCATCGTTCGATGTTCAAATGAATTTTTGATTGCTTTCAAACATTGCGAGTGTGTTGGACATACCTTGTCAGAGGTACGTGTCAAGTATCATGTCAATCGAAATTGATTCAAAGGGTGAACCCATCGTTCGATGTTCAAATGAATTTTTGATTGCTTTCAATCTTTGCGAGTGTGTTGGACATACCTTGTCACATGCTCCTCTCAAGTATGAAGTCAATCAAAATTGATTGAAAGGGTGAACCCATCGTTCGATGTTCAAATGATCTTTGATTGCTTTCAAACATTGCGAGTGTGTTGGACATACCTTGTCAGAGGTACGTGTCGAGTATCAGGTCAATCGAAATTGATTGAAAGGGTGAACCCATCGTTCGATGTTCAAATGAATTTTTGATTGCTTTCAATCTTTGCGAGTGTGTTGGACATACCTTGTCACATGCTCCTCTCAAGTATGAGGTCAATCGAAATTGATTCAAAGGGTGAACCCATCGTTCGATGTTCAAATGAATTTTTGATTGCTTTCAATCATTGCGAGTGTGTTGGACATACCTTGTCACATGCTCCTCTCAAGTATGAAGTCAATCAAAATTGATTGAAAGGGTGAACCCATCGTTCGATGTTCAAATGATTTTGATTGCTTTCAAACATTGCGAGTGTGTTGGACTTACCTTGTCAGAGGTACGTGTCGAGTATCAGGTCAATCGAAATTGATTCAAAGGGTGAACCCATCGTTCGATGTTCAAATGAATTTTTGATTGCTTTCAATCTTTGCGAGTGTGTTGGACATACCTTGTCACATGCTCCTCTCAAGTATGAAGTCAATCAAAATTGATTGAAAGGGTGAACCCATCGTTCGATGTTCAAATGATTTTTGATTGCTTTCAAACATTGCGAGTGTGTTGGACATACCTTGTCACATGCTCCT
Source organism: Takakia lepidozioides (assembly GCA_030704615.1). Lineage (NCBI taxonomy): Eukaryota > Viridiplantae > Streptophyta > Takakiopsida > Takakiales > Takakiaceae > Takakia > Takakia lepidozioides. The sequence goes on from JAKLZA010000373.1 coordinate 23,205, forward strand.
CTCAAGTATGAAGTCAATCAAAATTGATTGAAAGGGTGAACCCATCGTTCGATGTTCAAATGATCTTTGATTGCTTTCAAACATTGCGAGTGTGTTGGACATACCTTGTCAGAGGTACGTGTCGAGTATCAGGTCAATCAAAATTGATTCAAAGGGTGAACCCATCGTTCGATGTTCAAATGAATTTTTGATTGCTTTCAATCTTTGCGAGTGTGTTGGACATACCTTGTCACATGCTCCTCTCAAGTATGAAGTCAATCAAAATTGATTGAAAGGGTGAACCCATCGTTCGATGTTCAAATGATTTTTGATTGCTTTCAAACATTGCGAGTGTGTTGGACATACCTTGTCACATGCTCCTCTCAAGTATGAAGTCAATCAAAATTGATTGAAAGGGTGAACCCATCGTTCGATGTTCAAATGATCTTTGATTGCTTTCAAACATTGCGAGTGTGTTGGACATACCTTGTCAGAGGTACGTGTCAAGTATCAAGTCAATCGAAATTGATTCAAAGGGTGAACCCATCGTTCGATGTTCAAATGAATTTTTGATTGCTTTCAATCTTTGCGAGTGTGTTGGACATACCTTGTCACATGCTCCTCTCAAGTATGAGGTCAATCGAAATTGATTCAAAGGGTGAACCCATCGTTCGATGTTCAAATGAATTTTTGATTGCTTTCAATCTTTGCGAGTGTGTTGGACATACCTTGTCACATGCTCCTCTCAAGTATGAAGTCAATCAAAATTGATTGAAAGGGTGAACCCATCGTTCGATGTTCAAATGAATTTTTGATTGCTTTCAAACATTGCGAGTGTGTTGGACATACCTTGTCAGAGGTACGTGTCGAGTATGAGGTCAATCGAAATTGATTCAAAGGGTGAACCCATCGTTCGATGTTCAAATGAATTTTTGATTGCTTTCAATCTTTGCGAGTGTGTTGGACATACCTTGTCACATGCTCCTCTCAAGTATGAAGTCAATCAAAATTGATTGAAAGGGTGAACCCATCGTTCGATGTTCAAATGATCTTTGATTGCTTTCAAACATTGCGAGTGTGTTGGACATACCTTGTCAGAGGTACGTGTCGAGTATCATGTCAATCGAAATTGATTCAAAGGGTGAACCCATCGTTCGATGTTCAAATGAATTTTTGATTGCTTTCAATCTTTGCGAGTGTGTTGGACATACCTTGTCACATGCTCCTCTCAAGTATGAAGTCAATCAAAATTGATTGAAAGGGTGAACCCATCGTTCGATGTTCAAATGATTTTTGATTGCTTTCAATCTTTGCGAGTGTGTTGGACATACCTTGTCACATGCTCCTCTCAAGTATGAAGTCAATCAAATTGATTGAAAGGGTGAACCCATCGTTCGATGTTCAAATGAATTTTTGATTGCTTTCAAACATTGCGAGTGTGTTGGACTTACCTTGTCAGAGGTACGTGTCAAGTATCATGTCAATCGAAATTGATTCAAAGGGTGAACCCATCGTTCGATGTTCAAATGAATTTTTGATTGCTTTCAATCTTTGCGAGTGTGTTGGACATACCTTGTCACATGCTCCTCTCAAGTATGAAGTCAATCAAAATTGATTGAAAGGGTGAACCCATCGTTCGATGTTCAAATGATTTTGATTGCTTTCAAACATTGCGAGTGTGTTGGACATACCTTGTCAGAGGTACGTGTCGAGTATCAGGTCAATCGAAATTGATTGAAAGGGTGAACCCATCGTTCGATGTTCAAATGAATTTTTGATTGCTTTCAATCTTTGCGAGTGTGTTGGACATACCTTGTCACATGCTCCTCTCAAGTATGAGGTCAATCGAAATTGATTCAAAGGGTGAACCCATCGTTCGATGTTCAAATGAATTTTTGATTGCTTTCAATCTTTGCGAGTGTGTTGGACATACCTTGTCACATGCTCCTCTCAAGTATGAAGTCAATCAAAATTGATTGAAAGGGTGAACCCATCGTTCGATGTTCAAATGATCTTTGATTGCTTTCAAACATTGCGAGTGTGTTGGACTTACCTTGTCAGAGGTACGTGTCGAGTATCAGGTCAATCGAAATTGATTCAAAGGGTGAACCCATCGTTCGATGTTCAAATGAATTTTTGATTGCTTTCAATCTTTGCGAGTGTGTTGGACATACCTTGTCACATGCTCCTCTCAAGTATGAAGTCAATCAAAATTGATTGAAAGGGTGAACCCATCGTTCGATGTTCAAATGATTTTTGATTGCTTTCAAACATTGCGAGTGTGTTGGACATACCTTGTCACATGCTCCTCTCAAGTATGAAGTCAATCAAAATTGATTGAAAGGGTGAACCCATCGTTCGATGTTCAAATGATCTTTGATTGCTTTCAAACATTGCGAGTGTGTTGGACATACCTTGTCAGAGGTACGTGTCGAGTATCAGGTCAATCGAAATTGATTCAAAGGGTGAACCCATCGTTCGATGTTCAAATGAATTTTTGATTGCTTTCAATCTTTGCGAGTGTGTTGGACATACCTTGTCACATGCTCCTCTCAAGTATGAAGTCAATCAAAATTGATTGAAAGGGTGAACCCATCGTTCGATGTTCAAATGATTTTTGATTGCTTTCAAACATTGCGAGTGTGTTGGACATACCTTGTCACATGCTCCTCTCAAGTATGAAGTCAATCAAAATTGATTGAAAGGGTGAACCCATCGTTCGATGTTCAAATGATTTTTGATTGCTTTCAAACATTGCGAGTGTGTTGGACATACCTTGTCAGAGGTACGTGTCAAGTATCAGGTCAATCGAAATTGATTCAAAGGGTGAACCCATCGTTCGATGTTCAAATGAATTTTTGATTGCTTTCAATCTTTGCGAGTGTGTTGGACATACCTTGTCACATGCTCCTCTCAAGTATGAAGTCAATCAAAATTGATTGAAAGGGTGAACCCATCGTTCGATGTTCAAATGATCTTTGATTGCTTTCAAACATTGCGAGTGTGTTGGACATACCTTGTCAGAGGTACGTGTCGAGTATCAGGTCAATCGAAATTGATTCAAAGGGTGAACCCATCGTTCGATGTTCAAATGAATTTTTGATTGCTTTCAATCTTTGCGAGTGTGTTGGACATACCTTGTCACATGCTCCTCTCAAGTATGAAGTCAATCAAAATTGATTGAAAGGGTGAACCCATCGTTCGATGTTCAAATGATTTTGATTGCTTTCAAACATTGCGAGTGTGTTGGACATACCTTGTCAGAGGTACGTGTCGAGTATCAGGTCAATCGAAATTGATTGAAAGGGTGAACCCATCGTTCGATGTTCAAATGAATTTTTGATTGCTTTCAATCTTTGCGAGTGTGTTGGACATACCTTGTCACATGCTCCTCTCAAGTATGAGTCAATCGAAATTGATTCAAAGGGTGAACCCATCGTTCGATGTTCAAATGAATTTTTGATTGCTTTCAATCTTTGCGAGTGTGTTGGACATACCTTGTCACATGCTCCTCTCAAGTATGAAGTCAATCAAAATTGATTGAAAGGGTGAACCCATCGTTCGATGTTCAAATGATCTTTGATTGCTTTCAAACATTGCGAGTGTGTTGGACATACCTTGTCAGAGGTACGTGTCGAGTATCAGGTCAATCGAAATTGATTCAAAGGGTGAACCCATCGTTCGATGTTCAAATGAATTTTTGATTGCTTTCAATCTTTGCGAGTGTGTTGGACATACCTTGTCACATGCTCCTCTCAAGTATGAAGTCAATCAAAATTGATTGAAAGGGTGAACCCATCGTTCGATGTTCAAATGATTTTTGATTGCTTTCAAACATTGCGAGTGTGTTGGACATACCTTGTCACATGCTCCTCTCAAGTATGAAGTCAATCAAAATTGATTGAAAGGGTGAACCCATCGTTCGATGTTCAAATGATCTTTGATTGCTTTCAAACATTGCGAGTGTGTTGGACATACCTTGTCAGAGGTACGTGTCAAGTATCAGTCAATCGAAATTGATTCAAAGGGTGAACCCATCGTTCGATGTTCAAATGAATTTTTGATTGCTTTCAATCTTTGCGAGTGTGTTGGACATACCTTGTCACATGCTCCTCTCAAGTATGAAGTCAATCAAAATTGATTGAAAGGGTGAACCCATCGTTCGATGTTCAAATGATCTTTGATTGCTTTCAAACATTGCGAGTGTGTTGGACATACCTTGTCAGAGGTACGTGTCGAGTATCAGGTCAATCGAAATTGATTCAAAGGGTGAACCCATCGTTCGATGTTCAAATGAATTTTTGATTGCTTTCAATCTTTGCGAGTGTGTTGGACATACCTTGTCACATGCTCCTCTCAAGTATGAAGTCAATCAAAATTGATTGAAAGGGTGAACCCATCGTTCGATGTTCAAATGATCTTTGATTGCTTTCAAACATTGCGAGTGTGTTGGACATACCTTGTCAGAGGTACGTGTCGAGTATCAGGTCAATCGAAATTGATTGAAAGGGTGAACCCATCGTTCGATGTTCAAATGAATTTTTGATTGCTTTCAATCTTTGCGAGTGTGTTGGACATACCTTGTCACATGCTCCTCTCAAGTATGAAGTCAATCAAATTGATTGAAAGGGTGAACCCATCGTTCGATGTTCAAATGAATTTTTGATTGCTTTCAATCTTTGCGAGTGTGTTGGACATACCTTGTCACATGCTCCTCTCAAGTATGAAGTCAATCAAAATTGATTGAAAGGGTGAACCCATCGTTCGATGTTCAAATGATTTTGATTGCTTTCAAACATTGCGAGTGTGTTGGACATACCTTGTCAGAGGTACGTGTCGAGTATCAGGTCAATCGAAATTGATTCAAAGGGTGAACCCATCGTTCGATGTTCAAATGAATTTTTGATTGCTTTCAATCTTTGCGAGTGTGTTGGACATACCTTGTCACATGCTCCTCTCAAGTATGAAGTCAATCAAAATTGATTGAAAGGGTGAACCCATCGTTCGATGTTCAAATGATTTTTGATTGCTTTCAAACATTGCGAGTGTGTTGGACATACCTTGTCACATGCTCCTCTCAAGTATGAAGTCAATCAAAATTGATTGAAAGGGTGAACCCATCGTTCGATGTTCAAATGATTTTTGATTGCTTTCAAACATTGCGAGTGTGTTGGACATACCTTGTCAGAGGTACGTGTCAAGTATCATGTCAATCGAAATTGATTCAAAGGGTGAACCCATCGTTCGATGTTCAAATGAATTTTTGATTGCTTTCAATCTTTGCGAGTGTGTTGGACATACCTTGTCACATGCTCCTCTCAAGTATGAAGTCAATCAAAATTGATTGAAAGGGTGAACCCATCGTTCGATGTTCAAATGATCTTTGATTGCTTTCAAACATTGCGAGTGTGTTGGACATACCTTGTCAGAGGTACGTGTCGAGTATCAGGTCAATCGAAATTGATTCAAAGGGTGAACCCATCGTTCGATGTTCAAATGAATTTTTGATTGCTTTCAATCTTTGCGAGTGTGTTGGACATACCTTGTCACATGCTCCTCTCAAGTATGAAGTCAATCAAAATTGATTGAAAGGGTGAACCCATCGTTCGATGTTCAAATGATCTTTGATTGCTTTCAAACATTGCGAGTGTGTTGGACATACCTTGTCAGAGGTACGTGTCGAGTATCAGGTCAATCGAAATTGATTGAAAGGGTGAACCCATCGTTCGATGTTCAAATGAATTTTTGATTGCTTTCAATCTTTGCGAGTGTGTTGGACATACCTTGTCACATGCTCCTCTCAAGTATGAGTCAATCGAAATTGATTGAAAGGGTGAACCCATCGTTCGATGTTCAAATGAATTTTGATTGCTTTCAATCTTTGCGAGTGTGTTGGACATACCTTGTCACATGCTCCTCTCAAGTATGAAGTCAATCAAAATTGATTGAAAGGGTGAACCCATCGTTCGATGTTCAAATGATTTTGATTGCTTTCAAACATTGCGAGTGTGTTGGACATACCTTGTCAGAGGTACGTGTCGAGTATCAGGTCAATCGAAATTGATTCAAAGGGTGAACCCATCGTTCGATGTTCAAATGAATTTTTGATTGCTTTCAATCTTTGCGAGTGTGTTGGACATACCTTGTCACATGCTCCTCTCAAGTATGAAGTCAATCAAAATTGATTGAAAGGGTGAACCCATCGTTCGATGTTCAAATGATTTTTGATTGCTTTCAAACATTGCGAGTGTGTTGGACATACCTTGTCACATGCTCCTCTCAAGTATGAAGTCAATCAAAATTGATTGAAAGGGTGAACCCATCGTTCGATGTTCAAATGATCTTTGATTGCTTTCAAACATTGCGAGTGTGTTGGACATACCTTGTCAGAGGTACGTGTCAAGTATCAGGTCAATCGAAATTGATTCAAAGGGTGAACCCATCGTTCGATGTTCAAATGAATTTTTGATTGCTTTCAATCTTTGCGAGTGTGTTGGACATACCTTGTCACATGCTCCTCTCAAGTATGAAGTCAATCAAAATTGATTGAAAGGGTGAACCCATCGTTCGATGTTCAAATGATTTTTGATTGCTTTCAAACATTGCGAGTGTGTTGGACATACCTTGTCAGAGGTACGTGTCGAGTATCAGGTCAATCGAAATTGATTGAAAGGGTGAACCCATCGTTCGATGTTCAAATGAATTTTTGATTGCTTTCAATCTTTGCGAGTGTGTTGGACATACCTTGTCACATGCTCCTCTCAAGTATGAAGTCAATCGAAATTGATTGAAAGGGTGAACCCATCGTTCGATGTTCAAATGAATTTTTGATTGCTTTCAATCTTTGCGAGTGTGTTGGACATACCTTGTCACATGCTCCTCTCAAGTATGAAGTCAATCAAAATTGATTGAAAGGGTGAACCCATCGTTCGATGTTCAAATGATTTTTGATTGCTTTCAAACATTGCGAGTGTGTTGGACATACCTTGTCAGAGGTACGTGTCGAGTATCAGGTCAATCGAAATTGATTCAAAGGGTGAACCCATCGTTCGATGTTCAAATGAATTTTTGATTGCTTTCAATCTTTGCGAGTGTGTTGGACATACCTTGTCACATGCTCCTCTCAAGTATGAAGTCAATCAAAATTGATTGAAAGGGTGAACCCATCGTTCGATGTTCAAATGATTTTTGATTGCTTTCAAACATTGCGAGTGTGTTGGACATACCTTGTCACATGCTCCTCTCAAGTATGAAGTCAATCAAAATTGATTGAAAGGGTGAACCCATCGTTCGATGTTCAAATGATTTTTGATTGCTTTCAAACATTGCGAGTGTGTTGGACATACCTTGTCAGAGGTACGTGTCAAGTATCAAGTCAATCGAAATTGATTCAAAGGGTGAACCCATCGTTCGATGTTCAAATGAATTTTTGATTGCTTTCAATCTTTGCGAGTGTGTTGGACATACCTTGTCACATGCTCCTCTCAAGTATGAAGTCAATCAAAATTGATTGAAAGGGTGAACCCATCGTTCGATGTTCAAATGATCTTTGATTGCTTTCAAACATTGCGAGTGTGTTGGACATACCTTGTCAGAGGTACGTGTCGAGTATCAGGTCAATCGAAATTGATTCAAAGGGTGAACCCATCGTTCGATGTTCAAATGAATTTTGATTGCTTTCAATCTTTGCGAGTGTGTTGGACATACCTTGTCACATGCTCCTCTCAAGTATGAAGTCAATCAAAATTGATTGAAAGGGTGAACCCATCGTTCGATGTTCAAATGATCTTTGATTGCTTTCAAACATTGCGAGTGTGTTGGACATACCTTGTCAGAGGTACGTGTCGAGTATCAGGTCAATCGAAATTGATTGAAAGGGTGAACCCATCGTTCGATGTTCAAATGAATTTTTGATTGCTTTCAATCTTTGCGAGTGTGTTGGACATACCTTGTCACATGCTCCTCTCAAGTATGAGGTCAATCGAAATTGATTCAAAGGGTGAACCCATCGTTCGATGTTCAAATGAATTTTTGATTGCTTTCAATCTTTGCGAGTGTGTTGGACATACCTTGTCACATGCTCCTCTCAAGTATGAAGTCAATCAAAATTGATTGAAAGGGTGAACCCATCGTTCGATGTTCAAATGATTTTTGATTGCTTTCAAACATTGCGAGTGTGTTGGACATACCTTGTCAGAGGTACGTGTCGAGTATCAGGTCAATCGAAATTGATTCAAAGGGTGAACCCATCGTTCGATGTTCAAATGAATTTTTGATTGCTTTCAATCTTTGCGAGTGTGTTGGACATACCTTGTCACATGCTCCTCTCAAGTATGAAGTCAATCAAAATTGATTGAAAGGGTGAACCCATCGTTCGATGTTCAAATGATTTTGATTGCTTTCAAACATTGCGAGTGTGTTGGACATACCTTGTCACATGCTCCTCTCAAGTATGAAGTCAATCAAAATTGATTGAAAGGGTGAACCCATCGTTCGATGTTCAAATGATTTTTGATTGCTTTCAAACATTGCGAGTGTGTTGGACATACCTTGTCAGAGGTACGTGTCAAGTATCAGGTCAATCGAAATTGATTCAAAGGGTGAACCCATCGTTCGATGTTCAAATGATTTTTGATTGCTTTCAATCTTGCGAGTGTGTTGGACATACCTTGTCACATGCTCCTCTCAAGTATGAGTCAATCAAAATTGATTGAAAGGGTGAACCCATCGTTCGATGTTCAAATGATCTTTGATTGCTTTCAAACATTGCGAGTGTGTTGGACATACCTTGTCAGAGGTACGTGTCGAGTATCAGGTCAATCGAAATTGATTCAAAGGGTGAACCCATCGTTCGATGTTCAAATGAATTTTGATTGCTTTCAACATTGCGAGTGTGTTGGACATACCTTGTCAGAGGTACGTGTCGAGTATGAGGTCAATCGAAATTGATTGAAAGGGTGAACCCATCGTTCGATGTTCAAATGAATTTTTGATTGCTTTCAATCTTTGCGAGTGTGTTGGACATACCTTGTCACATGCTCCTCTCAAGTATGAAGTCAATCAAAATTGATTGAAAGGGTGAACCCATCGTTCGATGTTCAAATGATTTTTGATTGCTTTCAAACATTGCGAGTGTGTTGGACATACCTTGTCAGAGGTACGTGTCGAGTATCAGGTCAATCGAAATGATTCAAAGGTGAACCCATCGTTCGATGTTCAAATGAATTTTTGATTGCTTTCAATCTTTGCGAGTGTGTTGGACATACCTTGTCACATGCTCCTCTCAAGTATGAAGTCAATCAAATTGATTGAAAGGGTGAACCCATTTCGATGTTCAAATGATTTTTGATTGCTTTCAAACATTGCGAGTGTGTTGGACATACCTTGTCACATGCTCCTCTCAAGTATGAAGTCAATCAAAATTGATTGAAAGGGTGAACCCATCGTTCGATGTTCAAATGAATTTTTGATTGCTTTCAACATTGCGAGTGTGTTGGACATACCTTGTCAGAGGTACGTGTCAGTATCAGGTCAATCGAAATTGATTCAAAGGGTGAACCCATCGTTCGATGTTCAAATGAATTTTTGATTGCTTTCAATCTTTGCGAGTGTGTTGGACATACCTTGTCACATGCTCCTCTCAAGTATGAAGTCAATCGAAATTGATTGAAAGGGTGAACCCATCGTTCGATGTTCAAATGATTTTTGATTGCTTTCAATCTTTGCGAGTGTGTTGGACATACCTTGTCACATGCTCCTCTCAAGTATGAAGTCAATCAAAATTGATTGAAAGGGTGAACCCATCGTTCGATGTTCAAATGAATTTTTGATTGCTTTCAAACATTGCGAGTGTGTTGGACATACCTTGTCAGATGTACGTGTCGAGTATGAGGTCAATCAAATTGATTGAAAGGGTGAACCCATCGTTCGATGTTCAAATGATTTTTTGATTGCTTTCAATCATTGCGAGTGTGTTGGACATACCTTGTCACATGCTCCTCTCAGTATGAAGTCAATCAAAATTGATTGAAAGGGTGAACCCATCGTTCGATGTTCAAATGATTTTTGATTGCTTTCAAACATTGCGAGTGTGTTGGACATACCTTGTCAGAGGTACGTGTCAGTATCAAGTCAATCGAAATTGATTCAAAGGGTGAACCCATCGTTCGATGTTCAAATGAATTTTTGATTGCTTTCAATCTTTGCGAGTGTGTTGGACATACCTTGTCACATGCTCCTCTCAAGTATGAAGTCAATCAAAATTGATTGAAAGGGTGAACCCATCGTTCGATGTTCAAATGATTTTTGATTGCTTTCAATCTTTGCGAGTGTGTTGGACATACCTTGTCACATGCTCCTCTCAGTATGAAGTCAATCAAAATGATTGAAAGGGTGAACCCATCGTTCGATGTTCAAATGATTTTTGATTGCTTTCAAACATTGCGAGTGTGTTGGACATACCTTGTCAGAGGTACGTGTCAAGTATCAGGTCAATCGAAATTGATTCAAAGGTGAACCCATCGTTCGATGTTCAAATGAATTTTTGATTGCTTTCAATCTTTGCGAGTGTGTTGGACATACCTTGTCACATGCTCCTCTCAAGTATGAAGTCAATCAAAATTGATTGAAAGGGTGAACCCATCGTTCGATGTTCAAATGATTTTTGATTGCTTTCAACATTGCGAGTGTGTTGGACATACCTTGTCAGAGGTACGTGTGGAGTATCAGGTCAATCGAAATTGATTCAAAGGGTGAACCCATCGTTCGATGTTCAAATGAATTTTTGATTGCTTTCAATCTTTGCGAGTGTGTTGGACATACCTTGTCACATGCTCCTCTCAAGTATGAAGTCAATCAAATTGATTGAAAGGGTGAACCCATCGTTCGATGTTCAAATGAATTTTTGATTGCTTTCAAACATTGCGAGTGTGTTGGACATACCTTGTCACATGCTCCTCTCAAGTATGAAGTCAATCAAAATTGATTGAAAGGTGAACCATCGTTCGATGTTCAAATGATTTTTGATTGCTTTCAACATTTGCGAGTGTGTTGGACATACCTTGTCACAGTACGTGTCAAGTATGAAGTCAATCGAAATTGATTGAAAGGGTGAACCCATCGTTCGATGTTCAAATGAATTTTTGATTGCTTTCAATCTTTGCGAGTGTGTTGGACATACCTTGTCACATGCGTCTCAAGTATGAGTCAATCAATTGATTGAAAGGGTGAACCCATCGTTCGATGTTCAAATGATTTTTGATTGCTTTCAATCTTTGCGAGTGTGTTGGACATACCTTGTCACATGCTCCTCTCAGTATGAAGTCAATCAAAATTGATTGAAAGGGTGAACCCATCGTTCGATGTTCAAATGATCTTTGATTGCTTTCAAACATTGCGAGTGTGTTGGACATACCTTGTCAGATGTTGTCGAGTATCAGGTCAATCGAAATTGATTCAAGGGTGAACCCATCGTTCGATGTTCAAATGAATTTTTGATTGCTTTCAATCTTGCGAGTGTGTTGGACATACCTTGTCACATGCTCCTCTCAAGTATGAAGTCAATCAAATTGATTGAAAGGGTGAACCCATCGTTCGATGTTCAAATGAATTTTGATTGCTTTCAAACATTGCGAGTGTGTTGGACATACCTTGTCACATGCTCCTCTCAGTATGAGTCAATCAAATTGATTGAAAGGGTGAACCCATCGTTCGATGTTCAAATGATTTTTGATTGCTTTCAATCTTTGCGAGTGTGTTGGACATACCTTGTCAGAGGTACGTGTCAAGTATCAAGTCAATCGAAATTGATTCAAAGGGTGAACCCATCGTTCGATGTTCAAATGAATTTTTGATTGCTTTCAATCTTTGCGAGTGTGTTGGACATACCTTGTCACATGCTCCTCTCAAGTATGAAGTCAATCGAAATTGATTCAAAGGTGAACCCATCGTTCGATGTTCAAATGAATTTTTGATTGCTTTCAATCTTTGCGAGTGTGTTGGACATACCTTGTCACATGCTCCTCTCAAGTATGAAGTCAATCAAAATTGATTGAAAGGGTGAACCCATCGTTCGATGTTCAAATGATTTTTGATTGCTTTCAAACATTGCGAGTGTGTTGGACATACCTTGTCAGAGGTACTTGTCGAGTATCAGGTCAATCAAAATTGATTCAAAGGGTGAACCCATCGTTCGATGTTCAAATGAATTTTGATTGCTTTCAATCTTTGCGAGTGTGTTGGACATACCTTGTCACATGCTCCTCTCAAGTATGAAGTCAATCAAAATTGATTGAAAGGGTGAACCCATCGTTCGATGTTCAAATGATCTTTGATTGCTTTCAAACATTGCGAGTGTGTTGGACATACCTTGTCAGAGGTACGTGTCGAGTATCATGTCAATCGAAATTGATTCAAAGGGTGAACCCATCGTTCGATGTTCAAATGATTTTTGATTGCTTTCAATCTTTGCGAGTGTGTTGGACATACCTTGTCACATGCTCCTCTCAAGTATGAAGTCAATCAAAATTGATTGAAGGGTGAACCCATCGTTCGATGTTCAAATGAATTTTTGATTGCTTTCAATCTTTGCGAGTGTGTTGGACATACCTTGTCACATGCTCCTCTCAAGTATGAAGTCAATCAAAATTGATTGAAAGGGTGAACCCATCGTTCGATGTTCAAATGATTTTGATTGCTTTCAAACATTGCGAGTGTGTTGGACATACCTTGTCAGAGGTACGTGTCAAGTATCATGTCAATCGAAATTGATTCAAAGGGTGAACCCATCGTTCGATGTTCAAATGATTTTTGATTGCTTTCAATCTTTGCGAGTGTGTTGGACATACCTTGTCACATGCTCCTCTCAAGTATGAAGTCAATCAAAATTGATTGAAAGGGTGAACCCATCGTTCGATGTTCAAATGATTTTTGATTGCTTTCAAACATTGCGAGTGTGTTGGACATACCTTGTCAGAGGTACGTGTCGAGTATCAAGGTCAATCGAAATTGATTGAAAGGGTGAACCCATCGTTCGATGTTCAAATGATTTTTGATTGCTTTCAATCTTTGCGAGTGTGTTGGACATACCTTGTCACATGCTCCTCTCAAGTATGAAGTCAATCAAAATTGATTGAAAGGGTGAACCCATCGTTCGATGTTCAAATGAATTTTTGATTGCTTTCAATCTTTGCGAGTGTGTTGGACATACCTTGTCACATGCTCCTCTCAAGTATGAAGTCAATCAAATTGATTGAAAGGGTGAACCCATCGTTCGATGTTCAAATGATTTTTGATTGCTTTCAAACATTGCGAGTGTGTTGGACATACCTTGTCAGAGGTACTGTCGAGTATCAGGTCAATCGAAATTGATTCAAAGGGTGAACCCATCGTTCGATGTTCAAATGAATTTTTGATTGCTTTCAATCTTTGCGAGTGTGTTGGACATACCTTGTCACATGCTCCTCTCAAGTAGAAGTCAATCAAATTGATTGAAAGGGTGAACCCATCGTTCGATGTTCAAATGATTTTTGATTGCTTTCAAACATTGCGAGTGTGTTGGACATACCTTGTCACATGCTCCTCTCAAGTATGAAGTCAATCAAAATTGATTGAAAGGTGAACCCATCGTTCGATGTTCAAATGATTTTTGATTGCTTTCAAACATTGCGAGTGTGTTGGACATACCTTGTCAGAGGTACGTGTCGAGTATCAGGTCAATCGAAATTGATTCAAAGGGTGAACCCATCGTTCGATGTTCAAATGATTTTTGATTGCTTTCAATCTTTGCGAGTGTGTTGGACATACCTTGTCACATGCTCCTCTCAAGTATGAAGTCAATCAAATTGATTGAAAGGGTGAACCCATCGTTCGATGTTCAAATGATCTTTGATTGCTTTCAAACATTGCGAGTGTGTTGGACATACCTTGTCAGAGGTACGTGTCGAGTATCAGTCAATCGAAATTGATTCAAAGGGTGAACCCATCGTTCGATGTTCAAATGAATTTTTGATTGCTTTCAATCTTTGCGAGTGTGTTGGACATACCTTGTCACATGCTCCTCTCAAGTATGAAGTCAATCAAATTGATTGAAAGGGTGAACCCATCGTTCGATGTTCAAATGATTTTTTGATTGCTTTCAAACATTGCGAGTGTGTTGGACATACCTTGTCACATGCTCCTCTCAAGTATGAAGTCAATCAAAATTGATTGAAAGGGTGAACCCATCGTTCGATGTTCAAATGATTTTTGATTGCTTTCAAACATTGCGAGTGTGTTGGACATACCTTGTCAGAGGTACGTGTCGAGTATCAGGTCAATCGAAATTGATTCAAAGGGTGAACCCATCGTTCGATGTTCAAATGAATTTTTGATTGCTTTCAATCTTTGCGAGTGTGTTGGACATACCTTGTCACATGCTCCTCTCAAGTATGGTCAATCGAAATTGATTGAAAGGGTGAACCCATCGTTCGATGTTCAAATGATTTTTGATTGCTTTCAATCTTTGCGAGTGTGTTGGACATACCTTGTCACATGCTCCTCTCAAGTATGAAGTCAATCAAAATTGATTGAAAGGGTGAACCCATCGTTCGATGTTCAAATGAATTTTTGATTGCTTTCAAACATTGCGAGTGTGTTGGACATACCTTGTCACAGGTACGTCTCAAGTATGAGTCAATCGAAATTGATTCAAAGGGTGAACCCATCGTTCGATGTTCAAATGAATTTTTGATTGCTTTCAATCTTTGCGAGTGTGTTGGACATACCTTGTCACATGCTCCTCTCAAGTATGAAGTCAATCAAATTGATTGAAAGGGTGAACCCATCGTTCGATGTTCAATGATCTTTGATTGCTTTCAAACATTGCGAGTGTGTTGGACATACCTTGTCAGAGGTACGTGTCGAGTATCAAGTCAATCGAAATTGATTGAAAGGGTGAACCCATCGTTCGATGTTCAAATGAATTTTTTGATTGCTTTCAATCTTTGCGAGTGTGTTGGACATACCTTGTCACATGCTCCTCTCAAGTATGAAGTCAATCAAATTGATTGAAAGGGTGAACCCATCGTTCGATGTTCAAATGATTTTTGATTGCTTTCAATCTTTGCGAGTGTGTTGGACATACCTTGTCACATGCTCCTCTCAAGTATGAAGTCAATCAAATTGATTGAAAGGGTGAACCCATCGTTCGATGTTCAAATGATTTTTGATTGCTTTCAAACATTGCGAGTGTGTTGGACATACCTTGTCAGAGGTACTGTCAAGTATCAAGTCAATCGAAATTGATTCAAAGGGTGAACCCATCGTTCGATGTTCAAATGAATTTTTGATTGCTTTCAATCTTTGCGAGTGTGTTGGACATACCTTGTCACATGCTCCTCTCAAGTATGAAGTCAATCAAATTTGATTGAAAGGGTGAACCCATCGTTCGATGTTCAAATGATTTTTGATTGCTTTCAAACATTGCGAGTGTGTTGGACATACCTTGTCAGAGGTACGTGTCGAGTATCAGGTCAATCGAAATTGATTGAAAGGGTGAACCCATCGTTCGATGTTCAAATGAATTTTTGATTGCTTTCAATCTTTGCGAGTGTGTTGGACATACCTTGTCACATGCTCCTCTCAAGTATGAGGTCAATCAAAATTGATTCAAAGGGTGAACCCATCGTTCGATGTTCAAATGATTTTTGATTGCTTTCAAACATTGCGAGTGTGTTGGACATACCTTGTCACATGCTCCTCTCAGTATGAAGTCAATCAAAATTGATTGAAAGGGTGAACCCATCGTTCGATGTTCAAATGATTTTGATTGCTTTCAAACATTGCGAGTGTGTTGGACATACCTTGTCAGAGGTACGTGTCGAGTATCAGTCAATCGAAATTGATTCAAAGGGTGAACCCATCGTTCGATGTTCAAATGAATTTTTGATTGCTTTCAATCTTTGCGAGTGTGTTGGACATACCTTGTCACATGCTCCTCTCAAGTATGAAGTCAATCAAAATTGATTGAAAGGGTGAACCCATCGTTCGATGTTCAAATGATTTTTGATTGCTTTCAACATTGCGAGTGTGTTGGACATACCTTGTCACATGCTCCTCTCAAGTATGAAGTCAATCAAAATTGATTGAAAGGGTGAACCCATCGTTCGATGTTCAAATGATTTTTGATTGCTTTCAAACATTGCGAGTGTGTTGGACATACCTTGTCACAGGTACTCTCAAGTATGAGGTCAATCAAATTGATTGAAAGGGTGAACCCATCGTTCGATGTTCAAATGAATTTTTGATTGCTTTCAAACTTGCGAGTGTGTTGGACATACCTTGTCACATGCTCCTCTCAAGTATGAAGTCAATCAAAATTGATTGAAAGGTGAACCCATCGTTCGATGTTCAAATGATTTTTGATTGCTTTCAACATTGCGAGTGTGTTGGACATACCTTGTCACATTACCTCTCAGTATGAAGTCAATCAAATTGATTGAAAGGGTGAACCCATCGTTCGATGTTCAAATGAATTTTGATTGCTTTCAAACTTGCGAGTGTGTTGGACATACCTTGTCACAGGTACTCTCAAGTATGAAGTCAATCAAAATTGATTGAAAGGGTGAACCCATCGTTCGATGTTCAAATGATTTTGATTGCTTTCAATCTTTGCGAGTGTGTTGCATACCTTGTCAGATCTCTCTCAAGTATGAGGTCAATCGAATTGATTCAAAGGGTGAACCCATCGTTCGATGTTCAAATGAATTTTTGATTGCTTTCAATCTTTGCGAGTGTGTTGGACATACCTTGTCACATGCTCCTCTCAAGTATGAAGTCAATCAAATTGATTGAAAGGGTGAACCCATCGTTCGATGTTCAAATGATTTTTGATTGCTTTCAAACATTGCGAGTGTGTTGGACATACCTTGTCAGAGGTACGTGTCGAGTATCAGGTCAATCGAAATTGATTCAAAGGGTGAACCCATCGTTCGATGTTCAAATGAATTTTTGATTGCTTTCAATCTTTGCGAGTGTGTTGGACATACCTTGTCACATGCTCCTCTCAAGTATGAAGTCAATCAAAATTGATTGAAAGGGTGAACCCATCGTTCGATGTTCAAATGATTTTTGATTGCTTTCAAACATTGCGAGTGTGTTGGACATACCTTGTCAGAGGTACGTGTCGAGTATCAGGTCAATCGAAATTGATTCAAAGGGTGAACCCATCGTTCGATGTTCAAATGAATTTTGATTGCTTTCAATCTTTGCGAGTGTGTTGGACATACCTTGTCACATGCTCCTCTCAAGTATGAAGTCAATCAAATTGATTGAAAGGGTGAACCCATCGTTCGATGTTCAAATGAATTTTTGATTGCTTTCAATCTTTGCGAGTGTGTTGGACATACCTTGTCACATGCTCCTCTCAAGTATGAAGTCAATCAAAATTGATTGAAAGGTGAACCCATCGTTCGATGTTCAAATGATTTTTGATTGCTTTCAAACTTGCGAGTGTGTTGGACATACCTTGTCAGAGGTACGTGTCAAGTATCAGGTCAATCGAAATTGATTCAAAGGGTGAACCCATCGTTCGATGTTCAAATGAATTTTTGATTGCTTTCAATCTTTGCGAGTGTGTTGGACATACCTTGTCACATGCTCCTCTCAAGTATGAAGTCAATCAAAATTGATTGAAAGGGTGAACCCATCGTTCGATGTTCAAATGAATTTTTGATTGCTTTCAAACATTGCGAGTGTGTTGGACATACCTTGTCAGAGGTACGTGTCGAGTATCAAGTCAATCGAAATTGATTGAAAGGGTGAACCCATCGTTCGATGTTCAAATGAATTTTTGATTGCTTTCAATCTTTGCGAGTGTGTTGGACATACCTTGTCACATGCTCCTCTCAAGTATGAAGTCAATCGAAATTGATTCAAAGGGTGAACCCATCGTTCGATGTTCAAATGAATTTTTGATTGCTTTCAATCTTTGCGAGTGTGTTGGACATACCTTGTCACATGCTCCTCTCAGTATGAGTCAATCAAATTGATTGAAGGGTGAACCCATCGTTCGATGTTCAAATGATTTTTGATTGCTTTCAATCATTGCGAGTGTGTTGGACATACCTTGTCAGAGGTCCTGTCGAGTATGAAGTCAATCGAAATTGATTCAAAGGGTGAACCCATCGTTCGATGTTCAAATGAATTTTTGATTGCTTTCAATCTTTGCGAGTGTGTTGGACATACCTTGTCACATGCTCCTCTCAAGTATGAAGTCAATCAAATTGATTGAAAGGGTGAACCCATCGTTCGATGTTCAAATGATTTTTGATTGCTTTCAACATTGCGAGTGTGTTGGACATACCTTGTCACATGCTCCTCTCAAGTATGAGTCAATCAAAATTGATTGAAAGGGTGAACCCATCGTTCGATGTTCAAATGATTTTTGATTGCTTTCAACATTGCGAGTGTGTTGGACATACCTTGTCAGAGGTACTGTCGAGTATCAGTCAATCGAAATTGATTCAAAGGGTGAACCCATCGTTCGATGTTCAAATGAATTTTTGATTGCTTTCAATCTTTGCGAGTGTGTTGGACATACCTTGTCACATGCTCCTCTCAAGTATGAAGTCAATCAAAATTGATTGAAAGGGTGAACCCATCGTTCGATGTTCAAATGATTTTTGATTGCTTTCAAACATTGCGAGTGTGTTGGACATACCTTGTCAGGGTACGTGTCGAGTATGAGTCAATCGAAATTGATTCAAAGGGTGAACCCATCGTTCGATGTTCAAATGAATTTTTGATTGCTTTCAATCTTGCGAGTGTGTTGGACATACCTTGTCACATGCTCCTCTCAAGTATGAAGTCAATCAAAATTGATTGAAAGGGTGAACCCATCGTTCGATGTTCAAATGATTTTTGATTGCTTTCAAACATTGCGAGTGTGTGTGGACATACCTTGTCACATGCTCCTCTCAAGTATGAAGTCAATCAAATTGATTGAAAGGGTGAACCCATCGTTCGATGTTCAAATGATTTTTGATTGCTTTCAAACATTGCGAGTGTGTTGGACATACCTTGTCAGAGGTACGTGTCAAGTATCAGGTCAATCGAAATTGATTCAAAGGGTGAACCCATCGTTCGATGTTCAAATGAATTTTTGATTGCTTTCAATCTTTGCGAGTGTGTTGGACATACCTTGTCACATGCTCCTCTCAAGTATGAAGTCAATCAAAATTGATTGAAAGGGTGAACCCATCGTTCGATGTTCAAATGAATTTTGATTGCTTTCAATCTTTGCGAGTGTGTTGGACATACCTTGTCACATGCTCCTCTCAAGTATGAAGTCAATCAAAATTGATTGAAAGGGTGAACCCATCGTTCGATGTTCAAATGAATTTTGATTGCTTTCAACATTGCGAGTGTGTTGGACATACCTTGTCAGAGGTACGTGTCGAGTATGAGTCAATCGAAATTGATTCAAAGGGTGAACCCATCGTTCGATGTTCAAATGAATTTTTGATTGCTTTCAATCTTTGCGAGTGTGTTGGACATACCTTGTCACATGCTCCTCTCAAGTATGAAGTCAATCAAAATTGATTGAAAGGGTGAACCCATCGTTCGATGTTCAAATGATTTTGATTGCTTTCAAACATTGCGAGTGTGTTGGACATACCTTGTCAGAGGTACGTGTCGAGTATCAGGTCAATCGAAATTGATTCAAAGGGTGAACCCATCGTTCGATGTTCAAATGAATTTTTGATTGCTTTCAATCTTTGCGAGTGTGTTGGACATACCTTGTCACATGCTCCTCTCAAGTATGAAGTCAATCAAAATTGATTGAAAGGGTGAACCCATCGTTCGATGTTCAAATGATTTTTGATTGCTTTCAACTTTGCGAGTGTGTTGGACATACCTTGTCACATGCTCCTCTCAAGTATGAAGTCAATCGAATTGATTGAAAGGGTGAACCCATCGTTCGATGTTCAAATGAATTTTTGATTGCTTTCAAACATTGCGAGTGTGTTGGACATACCTTGTCAGAGTACTGTCAAGTATGATGTCAATCAAAATTGATTCAAAGGGTGAACCCATCGTTCGATGTTCAAATGAATTTTGATTGCTTTCAATCTTTGCGAGTGTGTTGGACATACCTTGTCACATGCTCCTCTCAAGTATGAAGTCAATCAAAATTGATTGAAAGGTGAACCCATCGTTCGATGTTCAAATGATTTTTGATTGCTTTCAAACATTGCGAGTGTGTTGGACATACCTTGTCAGAGGTACGTGTCAGTATCAGGTCAATCGAAATTGATTCAAAGGGTGAACCCATCGTTCGATGTTCAAATGAATTTTTGATTGCTTTCAATCTTTGCGAGTGTGTTGGACATACCTTGTCACATGCTCCTCTCAAGTATGAGGTCAATCGAAATTGATTCAAAGGGTGAACCCATCGTTCGATGTTCAAATGAATTTTTGATTGCTTTCAATCTTTGCGAGTGTGTTGGACATACCTTGTCACATGCTCCTCTCAAGTATGAAGTCAATCAAAATTGATTGAAAGGGTGAACCCATCGTTCGATGTTCAAATGATTTTTGATTGCTTTCAATCTTTGCGAGTGTGTTGGACATACCTTGTCACATGCTCCTCTCAAGTATGAAGTCAATCAAAATTGATTGAAAGGGTGAACCCATCGTTCGATGTTCAAATGATTTTTGATTGCTTTCAAACATTGCGAGTGTGTTGGACATACCTTGTCAGAGGTACGTGTCAAGTATCAGGTCAATCGAAATTGATTCAAAGGGTGAACCCATCGTTCGATGTTCAAATGAATTTTTGATTGCTTTCAATTGCGAGTGTGTTGGACATACCTTGTCACATGCTCCTCTCAAGTATGAAGTCAATCAAAATTGATTGAAAGGGTGAACCCATCGTTCGATGTTCAAATGATTTTTGATTGCTTTCAAACATTGCGAGTGTGTTGGACATACCTTGTCAGAGGTACGTGTCGAGTATGATCAATCGAAATTGATTCAAAGGGTGAACCCATCGTTCGATGTTCAAATGAATTTTGATTGCTTTCAAACTTTGCGAGTGTGTTGGACATACCTTGTCACATGCTCCTCTCAAGTATGAAGTCAATCAAAATTGATTGAAGGGTGAACCCATCGTTCGATGTTCAAATGATTTTTGATTGCTTTCAAACATTGCGAGTGTGTTGGACATACCTTGTCAGAGGTACGTGTGAGTATCAGGTCAATCGAAATTGATTCAAAGGGTGAACCCATCGTTCGATGTTCAAATGAATTTTTGATTGCTTTCAATCTTTGCGAGTGTGTTGGACATACCTTGTCACATGCTCCTCTCAAGTATGAGTCAATCGAAATTGATTGAAGGGTGAACCCTCGTTCGATGTTCAAATGATTTTTGATTTGCTTTCTTTGCGAGTGTGTTGGACATACCTTGTCACATGCTCCTCTCAAGTATGAAGTCAATCAAATTGATTGAAAGGGTGAACCCATCGTTCGATGTTCAAATGATTTTTGATTGCTTTCAAACATTGCGAGTGTGTTGGACATACCTTGTCAGAGGTACGTGTCAGTATCAGTCAATCGAAATTGATTCAAGGGTGAACCCATCGTTCGATGTTCAAATGAATTTTTGATTGCTTTCAATCTTTGCGAGTGTGTTGGACATACCTTGTCACATGCTCCTCTCAAGTATGAAGTCAATCAAATTGATTGAAAGGGTGAACCCATCGTTCGATGTTCAAATGATTTTTGATTGCTTTCAAACATTGCGAGTGTGTTGGACATACCTTGTCACATGCTCCTCTCAAGTATGAAGTCAATCAAAATTGATTGAAAGGGTGAACCCATCGTTCGATGTTCAAATGATTTTTGATTGCTTTCAAACATTGCGAGTGTGTTGGACATACCTTGTCAGAGGTACGTGTCGAGTATCAGTCAATCGAAATTGATTCAAAGGGTGAACCCATCGTTCGATGTTCAAATGAATTTTTGATTGCTTTCAATCTTTGCGAGTGTGTTGGACATACCTTGTCACATGCTCCTCTCAAGTATGAAGTCAATCAAAATTGATTGAAAGGGTGAACCCATCGTTCGATGTTCAAATGATTTTTGATTGCTTTCAACATTGCGAGTGTGTTGGACATACCTTGTCACATGCTCCTCTCAAGTATGAAGTCAATCAAAATTGATTGAAAGGGTGAACCCATCGTTCGATGTTCAAATGATTTTTGATTGCTTTCAAACATTGCGAGTGTGTTGGACATACCTTGTCAGAGGTACGTGTCGAGTATCAGGTCAATCGAAATTGATTCAAAGGGTGAACCCATCGTTCGATGTTCAAATGAATTTTTGATTGCTTTCAATCTTTGCGAGTGTGTTGGACATACCTTGTCACATGCTCCTCTCAAGTATGAAGTCAATCAAATTGATTGAAAGGGTGAACCCATCGTTCGATGTTCAAATGATTTTTGATTGCTTTCAAACTTGCGAGTGTGTTGGACATACCTTGTCACATGCTCCTCTCAAGTATGAAGTCAATCAAAATTGATTGAAAGGGTGAACCCATCGTTCGATGTTCAAATGATTTTTGATTGCTTTCAAACATTGCGAGTGTGTTGGACATACCTTGTCAGAGGTACGTGTCAAGTATCAGGTCAATCGAAATTGATTCAAAGGGTGAACCCATCGTTCGATGTTCAAATGAATTTTTGATTGCTTTCAATCTTTGCGAGTGTGTTGGACATACCTTGTCACATGCTCCTCTCAAGTATGAAGTCAATCAAAATTGATTGAAAGGGTGAACCCATCGTTCGATGTTCAAATGATTTTTGATTGCTTTCAACATTGCGAGTGTGTTGGACATACCTTGTCAGAGGTACGTGTCGAGTATCAGTCAATCGAAATTGATTCAAAGGGTGAACCCATCGTTCGATGTTCAAATGAATTTTGATTGCTTTCAATCATTGCGAGTGTGTTGGACATACCTTGTCACATGCTCCTCTCAAGTATGAAGTCAATCAAATTGATTGAAAGGGTGAACCCATCGTTCGATGTTCAAATGATTTTTGATTGCTTTCAAACATTGCGAGTGTGTTGGACATACCTTGTCAGAGGTACGTGTCAAGTATCAGGTCAATCGAAATTGATTCAAAGGGTGAACCCATCGTTCGATGTTCAAATGAATTTTTGATTGCTTTCAATCTTTGCGAGTGTGTTGGACATACCTTGTCACATGCTCCTCTCAAGTATGAAGTCAATCAAAATTGATTGAAAGGGTGAACCCATCGTTCGATGTTCAAATGATTTTGATTGCTTTCAAACATTGCGAGTGTGTTGGACATACCTTGTCAGAGGTACGTCTCAAGTATCAGGTCAATCGAAATTGATTCAAAGGGTGAACCCATCGTTCGATGTTCAAATGAATTTTTGATTGCTTTCAATCTTTGCGAGTGTGTTGGACATACCTTGTCACATGCTCCTCTCAAGTATGAAGTCAATCAAAATTGATTGAAAGGGTGAACCCATCGTTCGATGTTCAAATGATTTTTGATTGCTTTCAATCTTTGCGAGTGTGTTGGACATACCTTGTCACATGCTCCTCTCAGTATGAAGTCAATCAAAATTGATTGAAAGGGTGAACCCATCGTTCGATGTTCAAATGAATTTTTGATTGCTTTCAAACATTGCGAGTGTGTTGGACATACCTTGTCAGAGGTACGTGTCGAGTATGAGTCAATCGAAATTGATTCAAAGGGTGAACCCATCGTTCGATGTTCAAATGATTTTTGATTGCTTTCAATCTTTGCGAGTGTGTTGGACATACCTTGTCACATGCTCCTCTCAAGTATGAAGTCAATCAAAATTGATTGAAAGGGTGAACCCATCGTTCGATGTTCAAATGAATTTTTGATTGCTTTCAATCTTGCGAGTGTGTTGGACATACCTTGTCACATGCTCCTCTCAAGTATGAAGTCAATCAAAATTGATTGAAAGGGTGAACCCATCGTTCGATGTTCAAATGATTTTTTGATTGCTTTCAATCTTTGCGAGTGTGTTGGACATACCTTGTCACATGCTCCTCTCAAGTATGAAGTCAATCAAAATTGATTGAAAGGGTGAACCCATCGTTCGATGTTCAAATGATTTTTGATTGCTTTCAAACATTGCGAGTGTGTTGGACATACCTTGTCAGAGGTACGTGTCGAGTATCAGGTCAATCGAAATTGATTCAAAGGGTGAACCCATCGTTCGATGTTCAAATGAATTTTTGATTGCTTTCAATCTTTGCGAGTGTGTTGGACATACCTTGTCACATGCTCCTCTCAAGTATGAAGTCAATCAAAATTGATTGAAAGGGTGAACCCATCGTTCGATGTTCAAATGATTTTTGATTGCTTTCAAACATTGCGAGTGTGTTGGACATACCTTGTCACATGCTCCTCTCAAGTATGAAGTCAATCAAAATTGATTGAAAGGGTGAACCCATCGTTCGATGTTCAAATGATTTTTGATTGCTTTCAAACATTGCGAGTGTGTTGGACATACCTTGTCAGAGGTACGTGTCAAGTATCAGTCAATCGAAATTGATTCAAAGGGTGAACCCATCGTTCGATGTTCAAATGAATTTTTGATTGCTTTCAATCTTTGCGAGTGTGTTGGACATACCTTGTCACATGCTCCTCTCAAGTATGAAGTCAATCAAAATTGATTGAAAGGGTGAACCCATCGTTCGATGTTCAAATGATTTTTGATTGCTTTCAAACATTGCGAGTGTGTTGGACATACCTTGTCAGAGGTACGTGTCGAGTATCAGGTCAATCGAAATTGATTGAAAGGGTGAACCCATCGTTCGATGTTCAAATGAATTTTTGATTGCTTTCAATCTTTGCGAGTGTGTTGGACATACCTTGTCACATGCTCCTCTCAAGTATGAAGTCAATCGAAATTGATTGAAAGGGTGAACCCATCGTTCGATGTTCAAATGATTTTTGATTGCTTTCAATCTTTGCGAGTGTGTTGGACATACCTTGTCACAGCTCCTCTCAAGTATGAAGTCAATCAAATTGATTGAAAGGGTGAACCCATCGTTCGATGTTCAAATGAATTTTTGATTGCTTTCAAACATTGCGAGTGTGTTGGACATACCTTGTCAGAGGTACGTGTCAAGTATGAAGTCAATCGAAATTGATTCAAAGGGTGAACCCATCGTTCGATGTTCAAATGATTTTTGATTGCTTTCAATCTTGCGAGTGTGTTGGACATACCTTGTCACATGCTCCTCTCAGTATGAGGTCAATCAAAATTGATTGAAAGGGT
This sequence comes from Takakia lepidozioides, assembly GCA_030704615.1. Classification (NCBI taxonomy): domain Eukaryota; kingdom Viridiplantae; phylum Streptophyta; class Takakiopsida; order Takakiales; family Takakiaceae; genus Takakia; species Takakia lepidozioides. Next base: position 48,510 of record JAKLZA010000373.1, read on the forward strand.
GAACCCATCGTTCGATGTTCAAATGAATTTTGATTGCTTTCAATCTTTGCGAGTGTGTTGGACATACCTTGTCACATGCTCCTCTCAAGTATGAAGTCAATCAAAATTGATTGAAAGGGTGAACCCATCGTTCGATGTTCAAATGATTTTTTGATTGCTTTCAATCTTGCGAGTGTGTTGGACATACCTTGTCACATGCTCCTCTCAAGTATGAAGTCAATCAAAATTGATTGAAAGGGTGAACCCATCGTTCGATGTTCAAATGATTTTTGATTGCTTTCAAACATTGCGAGTGTGTTGGACATACCTTGTCAGAGGTACGTGTCGAGTATCAGGTCAATCGAAATTGATTCAAAGGGTGAACCCATCGTTCGATGTTCAAATGAATTTTTGATTGCTTTCAATCTTTGCGAGTGTGTTGGACATACCTTGTCACATGCTCCTCTCAAGTATGAAGTCAATCAAATTGATTGAAAGGGTGAACCCATCGTTCGATGTTCAAATGATTTTTGATTGCTTTCAAACATTGCGAGTGTGTTGGACATACCTTGTCACATGCTCCTCTCAAGTATGAAGTCAATCAAATTGATTGAAAGGGTGAACCCATCGTTCGATGTTCAAATGATTTTTGATTGCTTTCAAACATTGCGAGTGTGTTGGACATACCTTGTCAGAGGTACGTGTCAGTATCAGTCAATCGAAATTGATTCAAAGGGTGAACCCATCGTTCGATGTTCAAATGAATTTTTGATTGCTTTCAATCTTTGCGAGTGTGTTGGACATACCTTGTCACATGCTCCTCTCAAGTATGAAGTCAATCAAAATTGATTGAAAGGGTGAACCCATCGTTCGATGTTCAAATGATTTTTGATTGCTTTCAAACATTGCGAGTGTGTTGGACATACCTTGTCAGAGGTACGTGTCGAGTATCAGGTCAATCGAAATTGATTCAAAGGGTGAACCCATCGTTCGATGTTCAAATGAATTTTTGATTGCTTTCAATCTTTGCGAGTGTGTTGGACATACCTTGTCACATGCTCCTCTCAAGTATGAAGTCAATCAAAATTGATTGAAAGGGTGAACCCATCGTTCGATGTTCAAATGATTTTTGATTGCTTTCAAACATTGCGAGTGTGTTGGACATACCTTGTCAGAGGTACGTGTCGAGTATGAGGTCAATCGAAATTGATTGAAAGGGTGAACCCATCGTTCGATGTTCAAATGAATTTTTGATTGCTTTCAATCTTTGCGAGTGTGTTGGACATACCTTGTCACATGCTCCTCTCAAGTATGAGGTCAATCGAAATTGATTGAAAGGGTGAACCCATCGTTCGATGTTCAAATGAATTTTTGATTGCTTTCAATCTTTGCGAGTGTGTTGGACATACCTTGTCACATGCTCCTCTCAAGTATGAAGTCAATCAAAATTGATTGAAAGGGTGAACCCATCGTTCGATGTTCAAATGATTTTTGATTGCTTTCAAACATTGCGAGTGTGTTGGACATACCTTGTCAGAGGTACGTGTCGAGTATCAGGTCAATCGAAATTGATTCAAAGGGTGAACCCATCGTTCGATGTTCAAATGAATTTTTGATTGCTTTCAATCTTTGCGAGTGTGTTGGACATACCTTGTCACATGCTCCTCTCAAGTATGAAGTCAATCAAAATTGATTGAAAGGGTGAACCCATCGTTCGATGTTCAAATGATTTTTGATTGCTTTCAAACATTGCGAGTGTGTTGGACATACCTTGTCAGAGGTACGTGTCGAGTATCAGGTCAATCGAAATTGATTCAAAGGGTGAACCCATCGTTCGATGTTCAAATGAATTTTTGATTGCTTTCAATCTTTGCGAGTGTGTTGGACATACCTTGTCACATGCTCCTCTCAAGTATGAAGTCAATCAAAATTGATTGAAAGGGTGAACCCATCGTTCGATGTTCAAATGATTTTTGATTGCTTTCAAACATTGCGAGTGTGTTGGACATACCTTGTCACATGCTCCTCTCAAGTATGAAGTCAATCAAAATTGATTGAAAGGGTGAACCCATCGTTCGATGTTCAAATGATTTTTGATTGCTTTCAAACATTGCGAGTGTGTTGGACATACCTTGTCAGAGGTACGTGTCAAGTATCAAGTCAATCGAAATTGATTCAAAGGTGAACCCATCGTTCGATGTTCAAATGAATTTTTGATTGCTTTCAATCTTTGCGAGTGTGTTGGACATACCTTGTCACATGCTCCTCTCAAGTATGAAGTCAATCAAAATTGATTGAAAGGGTGAACCCATCGTTCGATGTTCAAATGATTTTTGATTGCTTTCAAACATTGCGAGTGTGTTGGACATACCTTGTCAGAGGTACGTGTCGAGTATCAGGTCAATCGAAATTGATTGAAAGGGTGAACCCATCGTTCGATGTTCAAATGATTTTTGATTGCTTTCAATCTTTGCGAGTGTGTTGGACATACCTTGTCACATGCTCCTCTCAAGTATGAGGTCAATCGAAATTGATTCAAAGGGTGAACCCATCGTTCGATGTTCAAATGAATTTTTGATTGCTTTCAATCTTTGCGAGTGTGTTGGACATACCTTGTCACATGCTCCTCTCAAGTATGAAGTCAATCAAAATTGATTGAAAGGGTGAACCCATCGTTCGATGTTCAAATGATTTTTGATTGCTTTCAAACATTGCGAGTGTGTTGGACATACCTTGTCAGAGGTACGTGTCGAGTATCAGGTCAATCGAAATTGATTCAAAGGGTGAACCCATCGTTCGATGTTCAAATGAATTTTTGATTGCTTTCAATCTTTGCGAGTGTGTTGGACATACCTTGTCACATGCTCCTCTCAAGTATGAAGTCAATCAAATTGATTGAAAGGGTGAACCCATCGTTCGATGTTCAAATGATTTTTGATTGCTTTCAAACATTGCGAGTGTGTTGGACATACCTTGTCACATGCTCCTCTCAAGTATGAAGTCAATCAAAATTGATTGAAAGGGTGAACCCATCGTTCGATGTTCAAATGATTTTTGATTGCTTTCAAACATTGCGAGTGTGTTGGACATACCTTGTCAGAGGTACGTGTCAAGTATCAGTCAATCGAAATTGATTCAAAGGGTGAACCCATCGTTCGATGTTCAAATGAATTTTTGATTGCTTTCAATCTTTGCGAGTGTGTTGGACATACCTTGTCACATGCTCCTCTCAAGTATGAAGTCAATCAAAATTGATTGAAAGGGTGAACCCATCGTTCGATGTTCAAATGATTTTTGATTGCTTTCAAACATTGCGAGTGTGTTGGACATACCTTGTCAGAGGTACGTGTCAGTATCAGGTCAATCGAAATTGATTCAAAGGGTGAACCCATCGTTCGATGTTCAAATGAATTTTTGATTGCTTTCAATCTTTGCGAGTGTGTTGGACATACCTTGTCACATGCTCCTCTCAAGTATGAAGTCAATCAAAATTGATTGAAAGGGTGAACCCATCGTTCGATGTTCAAATGATTTTGATTGCTTTCAAACATTGCGAGTGTGTTGGACATACCTTGTCAGAGGTACGTGTCGAGTATCAGGTCAATCGAAATTGATTGAAAGGGTGAACCCATCGTTCGATGTTCAAATGAATTTTTGATTGCTTTCAATCTTTGCGAGTGTGTTGGACATACCTTGTCACATGCTCCTCTCAAGTATGAGGTCAATCGAAATTGATTGAAAGGGTGAACCCATCGTTCGATGTTCAAATGAATTTTTGATTGCTTTCAATCTTTGCGAGTGTGTTGGACATACCTTGTCACATGCTCCTCTCAAGTATGAAGTCAATCAAAATTGATTGAAAGGGTGAACCCATCGTTCGATGTTCAAATGATTTTTGATTGCTTTCAACATTGCGAGTGTGTTGGACATACCTTGTCAGAGTACGTGTCGAGTATCAGGTCAATCGAAATTGATTCAAAGGGTGAACCCATCGTTCGATGTTCAAATGAATTTTTGATTGCTTTCAATCTTTGCGAGTGTGTTGGACATACCTTGTCACATGCTCCTCTCAAGTATGAAGTCAATCAAATTGATTGAAAGGGTGAACCCATCGTTCGATGTTCAAATGATTTTTGATTGCTTTCAAACATTGCGAGTGTGTTGGACATACCTTGTCACATGCTCCTCTCAAGTATGAAGTCAATCAAAATTGATTGAAAGGGTGAACCCATCGTTCGATGTTCAAATGATCTTTGATTGCTTTCAAACATTGCGAGTGTGTTGGACATACCTTGTCAGAGTACGTGTCAGTATCATGTCAATCGAAATTGATTCAAAGGGTGAACCCATCGTTCGATGTTCAAATGAATTTTTGATTGCTTTCAATCTTTGCGAGTGTGTTGGACATACCTTGTCACATGCTCCTCTCAAGTATGAAGTCAATCAAAATTGATTGAAAGGGTGAACCCATCGTTCGATGTTCAAATGATCTTTGATTGCTTTCAAACATTGCGAGTGTGTTGGACATACCTTGTCAGAGGTACTGTCGAGTATCAGGTCAATCGAAATTGATTCAAAGGGTGAACCCATCGTTCGATGTTCAAATGAATTTTGATTGCTTTCAAACATTGCGAGTGTGTTGGACATACCTTGTCACATGCTCTCTCAAGTATGAAGTCAATCAAAATTGATTGAAAGGTGAACCATCGTTCGATGTTCAAATGATTTTTGATTGCTTTCAAACATTGCGAGTGTGTTGGACATACCTTGTCAGAGGTACGTGTCGAGTATCAGGTCAATCGAAATTGATTGAAAGGTGAACCCATCGTTCGATGTTCAAATGATTTTTGATTGCTTTCATCTTGCGAGTGTGTTGGACATACCTTGTCACATGCTCCTCTCAGTATGAGGTCAATCAAATTGATTCAAAGGGTGAACCCATCGTTCGATGTTCAAATGAATTTTTGATTGCTTTCAATCTTGCGAGTGTGTTGGACATACCTTGTCACATGCTCCTCTCAAGTATGAAGTCAATCAAATTGATTGAAAGGGTGAACCCATCGTTCGATGTTCAAATGATTTTTGATTGCTTTCAATCTTTGCGAGTGTGTTGGACATACCTTGTCAGAGGTACGTGTCGAGTATCAGGTCAATCAAAATTGATTGAAAGGGTGAACCCATCGTTCGATGTTCAAATGATTTTTGATTGCTTTCAATCTTTGCGAGTGTGTTGGACATACCTTGTCACATGCTCCTCTCAAGTATGAAGTCAATCAAAATTGATTGAAAGGGTGAACCCATCGTTCGATGTTCAAATGATTTTTGATTGCTTTCAAACATTGCGAGTGTGTTGGACATACCTTGTCACATGCTCCTCTCAAGTATGAAGTCAATCAAAATTGATTGAAAGGGTGAACCCATCGTTCGATGTTCAAATGATTTTTGATTGCTTTCAAACATTGCGAGTGTGTTGGACATACCTTGTCAGAGGTACGTGTCAAGTATCAAGTCAATCGAAATTGATTCAAAGGGTGAACCCATCGTTCGATGTTCAAATGAATTTTTGATTGCTTTCAATCTTTGCGAGTGTGTTGGACATACCTTGTCACATGCTCCTCAAGTATGAAGTCAATCGAAATTGATTGAAAGGTGAACCCATCGTTCGATGTTCAAATGATTTTTGATTGCTTTCAATCTTTGCGAGTGTGTTGGACATACCTTGTCACATGCTCCTCTCAAGTATGAAGTCAATCAAAATTGATTGAAAGGGTGAACCCATCGTTCGATGTTCAAATGATTTTTGATTGCTTTCAAACATTGCGAGTGTGTTGGACATACCTTGTCAGAGGTACGTGTCGAGTATCAGGTCAATCGAAATTGATTCAAAGGGTGAACCCATCGTTCGATGTTCAAATGATTTTTGATTGCTTTCAATCTTTGCGAGTGTGTTGGACATACCTTGTCACATGCTCCTCTCAAGTATGAAGTCAATCAAAATTGATTGAAAGGGTGAACCCATCGTTCGATGTTCAAATGATTTTTGATTGCTTTCAAACATGCGAGTGTGTTGGACATACCTTGTCACATGCTCCTCTCAAGTATGAAGTCAATCAAAATTGATTGAAAGGGTGAACCCATCGTTCGATGTTCAAATGATTTTTGATTGCTTTCAAACATGCGAGTGTGTTGGACATACTTGTCAGAGGTACGTGTCAAGTATGAGTCAATCGAAATTGATTCAAAGGGTGAACCCATCGTTCGATGTTCAAATGATTTTTGATTGCTTTCAATCTTTGCGAGTGTGTTGGACATACCTTGTCACATGCTCCTCTCAAGGTCAGTCAGGAAAGGGGGTGGGATTTTTAAGGGGGAAGTTTTAATGTTTTTTGTTTTTGTGTGGTGTCACCGTCTCTCAATATGAAGTCAATCAAAATTGATTGAAAGGGTGAACCCATCGTTCGATGTTCAAATGAATTTTTGATTGCTTTCAATCTTTGCGAGTGTGTTGGACATACCTTGTCACATGCTCCTCTACATGAAGTCAATCAAAATTGATTGAAAGGGTGAACCCATCGTTCGATGTTCAAATGAATTTTTGATTGCTTTCAAACATTGCGAGTGTGTTGGACATACCTTGTCAGAGGTCCTGTCGAGTATGAGTCAATCAAATTGATTCAAAGGGTGAACCCATCGTTCGATGTTCAAATGAATTTTTGATTGCTTTCAATCTTTGCGAGTGTGTTGGACATACCTTGTCACATGCTCCTCTCAAGTATGAAGTCAATCAAAATTGATTGAAAGGTGAACCCATCGTTCGATGTTCAAATGAATTTTTGATTGCTTTCAAACTTTGCGAGTGTGTTGGACATACCTTTCACATGCTCCTCTCAAGTATGAAGTCAATCAAATTGATTGAAAGGGTGAACCCATCGTTCGATGTTCAAATGATTTTTGATTGCTTTCAAACATTGCGAGTGTGTTGGACATACCTTGTCAGAGGTACTTGTCAAGTATCAAGTCAATCGAAATTGATTCAAAGGGTGAACCCATCGTTCGATGTTCAAATGAATTTTTGATTGCTTTCAACATTGCGAGTGTGTTGGACTACCTTGTCACATGCTCCTCTCAAGTATGAGTCAATCAAAATTGATTGAAAGGGTGAACCCATCGTTCGATGTTCAATGAATTTTTGATTGCTTTCAATCATTGCGAGTGTGTTGGGACATACCTTGTCACATACGTGTCGAGTATCAGTCAATCGAAATTGATTCAAAGGGTGAACCCATCGTTCGATGTTCAAATGAATTTTTGATTGCTTTCAATCTTTGCGAGTGTGTTGGACATACCTTGTCACATGCTCCTCTCAAGTATGAATCAATCAAAATTGATTGAAGGGTGAACCCATCGTTCGATGTTCAAATGATCTTTTGATTGCTTTCCAAACATTGCGAGTGTGTTGGACATACCTTGTCAGGTACGTGTCGAGTATCAGGTCAATCGAAATTGATTCAAAGGTTGAACCCATCGTTCGATGTTCAAATGAATTTTTGATTGCTTTCAATCTTTGCGAGTGTGTTGGACATACCTTGTCACATGCTCCTCTCAAGTATGAGTCAATCAAATTGATTCAAAGGGTGAACCCATCGTTCGATGTTCAAATGATTTTTGATTGCTTCAATCTTCGAGTGTGTTGGACATACCTTGTCACATGCTCCTCTCAAGTATGAAGTCAATCAAATTGATTGAAAGGGTGAACCCATCGTTCGATGTTCAAATGATCTTTGATTGCTTTCAAACATTGCGAGTGTGTTGGACTACCTTGTCAGAGGTACGTGTCAAGTATCAGTCAATCGAAATGGATTCAAAGGGTGAACCCATCGTTCGATGTTCAAATGAATTTTTGATTGCTTTCAATCTTTGCGAGTGTGTTGGACATACCTTGTCACATGCTCCTCTCAAGTATGAAGTCAATCAAATTGATTGAAAGGGTGAACCCATCGTTCGATGTTCAAATGATTTTTGATTGCTTTCAAACATTGCGAGTGTGTTGGACATACCTTGTCACATGCTCCTCTCAGTATCAAGTCAATCAAAATTGATTGAAAGGGTGAACCCATCGTTCGATGTTCAAAGATCTTTGATTGCTTTCAAACATTGCGAGTGTGTTGACATACCTTGTCAGAGGTACGTGTCGAGTATCAGTCAATCGAAATTGATTCAAAGGGTGAACCCATCGTTCGATGTTCAAATGAATTTTGATTGCTTTCAATCTTGCGATGTTGGTTGGACATACCTTGTCCACATGCTCCTCTCAGTATGAAGTCAATCAAAATTGATTGAAAGGGTGACCCCATCGTTCGATGTTGAAATGAATTTTTGATTGCTTTCAAACATTGCGAGTGTGTTGGACATACCTTGTCAGAGGTACGTGTCGAGTATCAGGTCAATCAAATT